>DWCF01001232.1:0-32591 GCA_018230265.1 Delias oraia
AGAGTTGTCGTTAAATGGAGACAAGAAAAGGTGGATGGAAGACAAGCTAAACTAACTAAAGCCAATTGATTTCGACGCTTTAGGGAGTTTGTCGGTAAATCGAGGGACATTTCATGGAGTTTACACTGTATTATTCAATTTATTTATATTGTAATCCGTTCAGTACTTTTTTCGTGAAAGAGTAATAAACGTTTGCGTTCATTGAATTAGTAGGACTCCGAAAAGCGATACCTAACCACAACTTACGCGCATTATAGTATTATCTATTTACCCAGTCTATCGAAGAAAGCGAACGCCGCTGCTGAGGTTGACTATCCTGCGTACGGAGTGACAGGTCCCACTGTTGACCAATCCGGAGACCGGAAACTCGCCCATTCCGCTCATATGTACCACTACCAGCATCAGAAACAACAGATCATGGCGATGGAAAGGTATGATTTAACATTTATTACAACTCATTGATTATTTTTTATTTTTACAAAGCGTAAAATACGGACAGCGCGTTGGGTCAAAACAAAATTAAATATAATTCCGTTTTCCTAAAAATATTTTTTAAGGGAAACTGTGATAAATGAGTTGGAGGCTCACCTAAGAAAAGCGATACCGATAGCCGTTGGAAGACCGCTAAATAAATATTAATATTATTATAATTAAATTCTTAATATTTTATACGCACTGTAAACAAGTGGCTTTAATTTACTTTAAACGTTCAAGTGTTTAAATTGTATTCAATTGTTTCTATAGAACATATTGTAGAGATAATGGTTCGCTCAGCAACTTCTATCGCATTTATCACGCGGGCCTGCAGCTGAATTTCATTATCGAACATCGAGGTAGAATACTAAGTTTCATCGGTGTAAACTCGTAACAAAACTGAGCGTTTTAAAGCATATTATGCCGCGCACCACCTTTCTGTGCAACCAGCTGCCTGTTGAGGTATTTCCAATAAGCCTTGAGGATCTTCAATAAAAGAGCATATCTTTTTCTAAAAGACCGGTACCTCAACCTGCTGAGCAAGAGCTTAGGGTGTCCATGGACGGGTGATCGCTTATCCCTGATGATCCTTCAGTTGAGCTCTACAGGTTCCCTCCAACGATCATAATATAATAACTTTGTATTAAATATCTCTCAATACTAAATATCTCTCTAAAAGAATTCATATAAAATGTGTTATATATAATATAATATTATATAATACCACAGTGTTTTCGTAATCATGATAACAATTCGGAGTACTGCAGCCGAGTAATAAGGTAGTCGAAGTTATTTATCGCAATATTTAAAATTAAGATTATATAATTTCACAAACTTAGCTAATCCTATCAATAATCTGTTCCTTTTTGCTATGTTAGTTTGCTTCAGCATGGTTCTCACACGGCTATATTAAGCCAGGTCCTCTCGAGTTATAAATGGTTAAAAAAAACAGCACGGAGTTATTCAGAATCGCGTCTTTCAATATGGCGTAACTAAATGTAATTATTGGGGCTACATCCATTGTATAAAAACTCTTGACATGATCGATGCAAACTTTTAGCATTAAAAGCACTCCGAGCGGCGCGCAGCGACACGAAGAATGATTGAATTATTTGATAAAATATGTGCACATTCCCCTTAGATCTTATGATGCTTCTTCTTACTTGTTTATTTTACCATTTCGATAAATTTAATACCACGTTGACTTTATGAGAGTACAAGTCGTTTTGGCCACTTTCATCACAAATATCTGTTTAATTTAAACATCTATTTACTTAAGATGTTCATGTGTTTTTATAACCGTAGTTCATTTATTTTTTACTCTTAGTTTTTTTCGTTCTTCACTGATTTTACAAAATGAAAAACTTGTGTCTGCAGCAAACAGAATCAATTATAACTCGTTGAGTACAAATTAGGTAGACATGTGAACAACGGATGCTTTTGAGCGACGAAATAAAGTTAAATTACTAAAGTTAAACTGAAACATTTGTAGTTTTTACAATTCACTTTCATAATATCATTGTCAATGTCGCACCTGTGAGAGAGTTATTATACTGAAGCATATGCTGTCGCACTAATTGAACCGGCTCACATAATACTCAGCGTGAAATGTTAGTTATATTTGGAATGATACTTCTATAGTGTTTCGCTCAGTGAGTGAGGATATCGGGGGCCCTTACAAATGTAGCTTATTCGGCGTCAAAAATCGGCAACACAATCAAATCGCGGATTGTGGCGTGGTTGTCCAAGGGTGGTGGTGTTCTCTTACTATATAGGATGCCCATCTGCCGTTTTCCGCTATAACATCAAAAAGACAGAGCCATGCTAACGCAATTATTAAGCCAGTCTGATATATAACAAACTTTCATAGCATACCAGTTCGTAACAGTAGATTCGCTGTAAGTTCACTGAGTAAGTAAGGACATCTAAGGCACGTGAAATTATACCACTCCGGCTGCGTCAAAAGCAACATAACCATAGCAAGTATATGGTGAAGTCGCCCATGAGCAGCGATCATCTCTAACCTTAAAAGACACCCGTTGCCCAATGTACAAAAGAACACTATAAACTATTTGCATAATAATTATAGAATAAAACCTTTGTAATATATATTCTTTTTCCGTGTGGCTAGCGGATCAGAATAGTACCACTCCCAGTCTTCCTAATGGGATGTCGTAAGAGGCGACAAAAGGACACTTCACCGGAGGGTGGGCAGCAGCGACCTTTCGAGTACAGCAGATGCTCTGCGATGCTCTTAAGACGGCGTCTTTGGGAGAGGCCTATGTCCAGCAGTGGACTTAAATGGGCTGATGATGATGAATATATTCTTTTCAAAAATTACAAACTACGTGATACCTTTTAAACATATATAAGCTATACTTTGCAACATACATGCCATACTTATTCACTTGATGAATTTCAGCTGCTTAGGGCGTAACGGTTCAGTGTCTGAGCCAGACTCGGATGAGGATAACGAAGAAGGGGACTATACAGTCTACGAGTGTCCTGGTTTTGCAACTGTGAGTGCTTTCCAATCATATTTCAGTTTATAACTCTGTTACTGTATTTTTTTGATAACTTCGATTTGATTTATACAAAGATTGCAAAGAGTGGTTATATATTATTGAACTTTACGTTAATCTATTTCAGACGGGCAATATGGAGGTAAAGAACCCACTATTCAGCGAAGAACCGACCCCGGCGACTCCAGGCAATGTGGAAGTGGTCCAACTACAGCCCAAAGAATAAATCCATATTCATGTTAAATCTATGTTGTTTGCTAAACGCACATTTATAATCTCTGTAAACCTATATCGAAAGAATTCAATGTTCGTAAATATTAAGGATGTATCAATCGATTACAAATAAAAAATATTAAATATAATGTATACTTCAGAGAGATGCCTTAGTTATACGGGTTCTTTTTAACAAATCAAAAGTTATTTCCAACTTTAGGAACAACATTTAAGAAACTTCTCAATTTTTCTTGTAACTTTTTTCACTATAGTAAAATAATTTTCTCTTGTTTAATGTAAATTGGAACGCGTCATGCTACGTATTGAATATTGATTAGTTGGAATTCGTTCTTGAATATTGATACACCCATAGGATACTTTTATTTACATTATTATATTAAATATGTGACTGATTTGAGAAAATCCTATCAGTTTATAAGTCATTGAAATATAGCGACTTAATTAATTATGTAAGGCTTCATTCTTGATAAATGACGAATGAATTTAAAAAACTTTTAAAAAATGTACCTTTAGGTTAAGTTAGCTCAAAAATACCAAATTTAGTGAACATAATCCAAAAATTGAACTGACTCTGGTCAGTTCCATTTTTGGCTCTGGCCAAAGATACATTTATACTACATAAATAATTATTACGATAAAATCATAAATCATTTTTCAATTTTGATTTTATAAATGCCAAAAACACAGCTAATCATTTTTCCAGCAGCACATCCTCAGCCCAGCGAGGGTTGGGGATGTCCATGGGCGGAGAACCGCCTATTCTAGGTAAGCCTATTGCTTGTTTATCACACTATTTTGATTTAAAAATAATAATAATTAACTTTTTCAACGCTGTAAATATATATACACTAAAATCTCCTAACGTATGTAAAGTTGTCAAGAGATAGCTGTGTATATACACTACAGGGTTTACTTAAACTTACATATATGATAGTTCTACACAGTCGTAAGAGATTCGCGTGATAGAAACAGACGGCGATCATCCGATGCAAACGTAATCTTTGCTGAACACGGTCCTCAATACATGAGGAACCGACTCAGAGAGAGAGTTATGTAATATATCATACTAAACTTGCTTGTGACACTTCTCGCGGTCTAAAGAACACACAAAAATATCTCACATATCCATAGCACAATTTTTCTATCGCTATATAGTTTATTAATGTTAATTATCACATATTTTATGCATGTTGTGTGTTTCATATTATAATCATAAATATACAACATATAATATAATATACAATATACAACATATAACCTCATAAAATGTTACGAAAGTGTAATATGTAAATGTCTTATTAATAGTGTATTAGTTTAGTTGCAATCGATCTCAAATCTTTCAAGAGGTTGTTATTATAATATATGTTTGGTTAATCGCTGTCTATTCACTTATATAAACAACATTACTAATATCTGATTAACAACGCCGAATATTAACTTCTCAACAAATCTCACCCCAACATCGAGGCACTCTGTGAAACAAAATACAATTCTTTATAACTATATAAAATAAAACATTAATTATTTTGTCTTAAACTATTTAAATGTAAGGTATAAAAAACTTGCGAGCGTCGAGTAATTCATAAATGCTTTATAAAACGACCGTGATTTAAATTACTAACATCGTAAAAATTCAAGATAAATGAATTTATGCCGCTCTCCGGTAATCGTTCCCGGTAACCACCGGGAAAATTAACTAATTCAGCGGCTCTTATCTGATTGCTGGAATTTTTCATTGCGTTCACTCACAATATTGGCTGTGTGATTGCGCCTTTTCAAACCCATTGAGCGTTCATCTCGATAAAAGCTTTCGTCTGAACTACCAATAAACAAAACATTTTCATACATAATAATATTTGATACTATATATTGCGTTAATAATGATATTATTTATTCGCAGACTTTCGGAGTTTTCGAGTCTTACATAATTTTATAGGCACCAATGAATGAGTTACATGTTATTTACATAGGGTATTGGTTCAAATCCGTGGAGAACAAATTAGTCGTTGGGTAAATCTAATGGCTACTTCTTTACTAGAAAAAACTCTAAAACAATGTTGTGTAATTTTGTTATGAGGATACAAAGGGGTTAAGTCTTTTCCGTTTAAGCGACATAAAAACTGAATAATCACACACAAGCAATTATTCTTACTGTTACTAATAAAAACGACGCGTATATTTATCTATATAACTGAAGAAATGTGTATGAACGATTAATTTTAAAGCCACATTTGAAAGGGAATCATAAATATATGTACATATTTTATGGATATATATTAAGTTATATAAAACGCCTGAATACTTTAAATATCTAATATTTTTCCCTTACTAATAAAATTGTCTATTTAAAATGTTTCGTCACTGTCTATCTAATGTTTCGAAAACGGGACAGAACACTAAAAATAGATCTGATGTAGGCAAAAATGTTAAGGGGAAAATCTCAACACTCGAAACGTATCAAACACTTATATACTGTAGATATTATATAAAAGATGTTTTATAAATTTGAAAAAACTTTCTCGTACTCTCCGCAGGTGAGACCTGTTTAAATTATTTTTACACATCTGTAATATTTATATATAAACTCTAAATTAACACTGTTAAATAATATTATTTTAAGTTATTATAAAATAAAATTATTTAAATATTAATTACTAAGACCAAGTTATCAAATGCCTATGAAAAATAACGTGTCACAGTTGTATTTCTTAGCTTTTGTGGGCGTAATATCTTGAAAATTATGTTTAATAATAGGTCCTATGTATTTGTTCCTTAGACGATAGAAAGTATCGGCATTAATTTATATTTATAAAACACTTTAAAAAATAAGTAAATTATCTTGAATTATCTGATTTTTAGATTTCTTTACGAAACGCATATATTGATAATACTATCGAATTCTATAAAGTGTCTATGTTATATAGATTAGGCATAAATAAAAATAATCCTTTTTCATCCGTAAATCTTGGCAGCTTATAAAAAATTAACCGTAGATATATAGTAAATATGTCATAAGATCTCTTATCTAAATGAATGACTCTAGTATTGTGTTGTGGAACTCGCTTCTGTGTTAATACGTCTGATGTGTCTCGTGCATAACTCATTTTGTTTCTTTCAAATACATTCACATAGGCTATTTGGAAGATTTTTCTTATAAAAAAAATTAACATCTAAAAGGCGAGATTTTTTTTTATTCTTTATCGGACAAAGGAGCAGATGGGTAAGTCACCGTCTATGAACAATCGTGCCACAATCCGCGCATTGGTTATATTGCCGGCTTTATATGCCGGCTGTGAGAGAGCCATGTTGAAGCATATGCTGATGCATTAATTGGGCCGACTCGTCAAAAGTGACACCACGGGCTCACAGAATACTCAGCGTGAAACGATAGTTGTTCTGTGTTTCGCAAAGTGGCCTGCAACACAACCAATGCGCGGACTGTGGCGCGGTTGCTAATGGGCAGCGGTGATCTCTTACCATATAGGAGACCCACCTGCTCAGTTTTTCGCTGTAGAATAAAAAAAATATCTTATTGTTAGTTGTATAATAATAATATGCGGAATTTATTGAAAATCGTTATTGAAAAGATAAGTTTCCTTCAAATAGCCTTTCTGTTTAATACTGTGTCCTATATCAGATATTATATGTGTTGAATTGATATAAAATAAATGTTGTGAAGCTTAACAAATATGAATACACTATATTATGCATTCACATACGTGGTGTGTGGTTATAATTTGCACACATGAGTAGACATGGAATATTATTATGTCGTTTCGAACCAATTGGGTAATATATGGTATTGCAATTCAAACGTGGTTTTATTTACACGAAAAGCTTACCTAGGAAACCTTTTCTAATGTCTGACTTTTCACCCGTGGGAGAGCCAGGCTGAAGCATATGCGGACGCACTAATTGGGCCGGCTCGTCCGAAGTGATACCACGGGCTCACAGAATACTCAGCGAGAAATGATACTTGTACTTTGTTTCGAAGAGTGAGTGAGGATATCGAAGGCCCTTAATAATGGCGCTTAAGTGGCATTTTTTAATTAACAACCGATACGTGGACTGTGGCACAGTTGTCTATGGGCAGCGGTGTTCTCTTACCTTATAGGAGACCCACGTACTCCGTTTGTCCGCTATACCAATATAATTATATATATAACTATATTGAAACATGTGTCGGTGCATTCGTCTTATTCTGAATTATACCACGGATCAGAACCAGCAGAAAAGCGCGGAATAATTGTTTCACTTTATGTGTGAGATGACGGTTACAAAAATAAACAAGTTGTCCACTATTAAGGCAACACCATGTCTCTCTTACCGCCAGAGAATCTAACGCTTTCTTATAATTAAAATAAGGCAACTTTCAGATCATGTTTTTATAAAATTTAGTTTATATCCACTTCATAATTTACAGCTAGCATAGATTAACAGTATAGAAGTTAAATATATATTATATAAAAGAGAAGGTCAATTAAAAAGATAACAATAGCAACGTGTAAATTATAGATACATGATACGACAATACAATGCTACATAATCTATAATCATGATACATATCAAGTCCACTGCTTGACAAAGGCTTTCCCCAAAGTCGCCCACCTATTACGATCTTGAACGATCTGAATCTAGCGGTTGCCCGCGACCTCATATAATAATAAATTGCATCAATGGATAGAATAAGTGTTTATAAAAGAAAACAACAGAGCATATATTCTATTCACAAAGAAAACTTACAAAAAATCACTGTTTTTGTTTTAATTTTTTTTAGTACCATTTCGAAAGGCTATTTGCTGCCAACCATACAGCCATCACTGCTACACACGGTCTTTTGGAACGCCGTGAATTTATTTTTAGCCGCGACTAGTGCAATGGCGTTTCTTGCGAGATAATAACCTCGGCTTGGGCCGTGGCGAGAGCATGGGGAGCCTGATCAGCCAGTCAGAAGCTCACCGGGGTGAGTTTGGCGATGTAGCTAGGTCCTTGCCTCCGTAACTGACGGAGTCGGCTCTTATCGCGGTCTGCACACATAACTAACCCTACCATCTGAGTTTATGTTATTATCTTCTCGGGAAGCTATCTGCTTGTTGGAATAACGAGCAGGAAGCTCAATTAGTATAAGCGATCCTCCGCCTTCCCAGACTTTAACAAATACGAACGAAAGATGAAGATTGTTGACATAAACCTATCCTTGCGGTCCTACCGGCGATGTCAGATTTTAGTATGAATCCTACACACCTGCAGTTTAATTTGGCTTTTTTCTCGATGAGATTAATAACTTTGTGTTATCCCAACACCGTAGTTATCTACGGTAATGTTAATCAAAATAAAACACAACTTCTCTCAAGCTTTCTTTATGATTAATAAAGCGTATTTGTAATTAATCTTAAGTATTATAGTGGCAGTATTTACATCAATTCATAAGTTTATATTAGCGATTTAATTTTAAAAATTCACAACTATAACTTTATACATATTTAAAAGAACTGTTGTCTATATTTATTTAATATTGTGTTAATGATTAATATTTGTACTAATTCTCACTAATATTACATATTTGAAATTTACGAACGAATTCACATTTTAAGAGCAGCTTTTAAAGGTCGGTGTGACAGTCATTTACACCTTGGAAGTTATTGCAACAATTATTTCCTATTAAAATTTTTATATAACAAAATCAATTAATTATATTAGTTTAAAATTTGAGTTTTTTGTCATCATATTTACAGCAAGCACCATCTGTGCCTGATGATGTTTCAATCTATCTTTTCTCTGTACATGTCTTATTTTTACTAATTGAAATCTATTGAAATTTCTTACTAATTATTTCTTTCGTTTTCCTACTGCGACGGTTAAATAAATAAATATAATTCTAATTAAAACTTAATAAATAATCTGATAATTTTTCAGACAAAAATGCATTAAACTAAGCGTATACAAAAATAATAAAAAAATATTAGAATGATTCTACAAATTATTTGGGCTGCCACTTCGTCTCACAAGAAATACCACATCTTCAACCGACGGAGGTATTGTTAATTGAATCTAATCAGTTACGGGGATGAAACCAGTAAATTTATTAATATATTTAATATTAATTACGATATCTTATCTTGAAATCAAAACTGTAATTGAAACCCTGGTAGACAAGCGAATTTAGCAAATATTACGGATTAAACATTAAACAATTATCGTTTATAATCATACTAACTTGTCGTTTCTAACATTTGTAAAATATTGCTGTAACAGTTATCACATTATGTGGTTTTAGGTAGTGTTGGAAGACGGTTAGTATAATTATTTAAATTATTACAGTACTAAGTCTTTCCAACACGATTTGCGAACGGCCAATCCTAAATAGTTACATGTCTCGTTATAATCACAGTTAATTTTCAAAACATCGTTTAGCGTATATGTATCGGCACTGTCTATTGCTGATTTTCACTCAAGACAGGTACAATTTCTTTTTTTTATCGATTAAGCTAGTAAGGCATAATATTGAATACACAGAAATAAGTAATGTAACTTTGTCAAAATTATAACGATAATTGTCACAAATGACACACATGCTTCTTCGTTTATTACAAGTCATTCATTAAAGATTACGTCATTCTCAATTCGACCTGTCAAAATTATCAAACTGAATTTGACAAAGTGTTCTTATCTCCGATACTAAAATCTATGTTATGCAGATTAGCCGTTAGTTTAAAAACTTCGTTACTAAACAGACAAGTTTAATTCGTAATCGACTAGAGCAATTATTTAAAATACGCATCGCGTCTAAATTCGACAGTATTATAATTGTCAAACTTAAACACGTCCTATTCGACTAAACAACAATATCAGCTGCACACATTTCGCCCAAACAAACATGTTGGTACATACTGATATGATCAAAATATTGTTGTTATAAAAATAATTGTTATTGTCAATTAATTTATAAAAATTCAATAATACCAATGTTCGCATGGCAAAGCTAAATTACACTACCAGATAGTCGATTGAGGGTTACCGATGAGCGAATATTGCTCAATAAATCTCAACACAACACTCTTCAACTAGTCGTCATTGTCCATTCCCACAAGCTCAGCTTGTAGGCGACCCTTCGATCGGCAGCAGGCAGTTAGGCACAAGATTCTTAACGCCAGACGGAACTGTGGGCTCAGCGATATAAGAATTATCACCTTCCAGAAAGAGTTAAGTATCCCCAGCCATACCATTCCGAAGTGTAGCATAGGGATCGTTAACTCCTGCTCTGTGAAATACTCGTAAAGCCGCACCCCAGCATAGGGCGTCCAGCTCAACCAAAACGTGCTGACCATGACGAAACTCATCCAATGACTGGGATTTGCCAAGTTCTCAGCCAACGCCGTTGCGTACTCTTTATCGTGTATCGGTGCGCCACTGTTAAGCTTTCTCTTCATTGCGAATATGTACCAGTAGTTGTGGACGATGGATATAACGCTCGGGCCGAGGATGAGCATGGCTAGGGTCGCAGTGTAGGCGTAAGTTGTTCCCCAGTCTAGCATGCAGATGAGGGTCTCCTTGTCGAAGCTCGCGTCCTTCTTGTATCCCAGCAAGGGCGGGCAACAGAGCATGGCCGCCGAGATCCACGTAAACACCATCCAGCACTGGCTTCTTGTTCGTGTTTGTACCTACGCAACGAGTGCAGCATTATTCCCGGAAAAACAGTTTACGAAGCCGTCCTTTGTACACACCGCGTTTGCCAATTCTTGTTCATATTAATTATGTACAGTATATCTTATTTTTGTATTACTGTAGGTTATTGCAATAAATTAAATAAGAGGAAACCAATTTGCCAATCAAATCACACATGCATGTCATATATATACAGTTTTCTCAAAAAAAGTCAATCTGACGTAAGGTTTCAAACTTTAAAAAAAAATTAATCCATACGAATTTTGAACGTTCGCTAGGACGGCTGCTGATCACCCTATGTTATGGCATGTTATGGGAATGTGGATGGTAATCGAATAGTAAAAGTTGGGAATAAAAGGAATGATAGTTGGCGAAAACTAGAAGATGTCCACACAAGAATTAGCGCAAAGGTTTCGTTGTAATAAGGCAGGTCGTTCATAATATAAAGCATGCATCTACGTATCTAGAAACACACTATATTTTATCTAAGTAAAATGGTTATGGGCATATAATAGGAATTATTGATATCAAAAAAAGGCAAATGGCAAAACTTACAGACCAAGAAAATGTAGCGTGTTTCAAATCCAAAGGCATTCTGGCTCTTGTGACATGTTGGCACAATGAATTCTAATTATGAGAGATCAAAGTTCATGCTCCGTCGACGTAACCGCTGGAACGTGTACGTCACGATGCGAACGCATGCAAATGAACATCACGGGCAATGCGATTACCAGGAGAGACTGTCGTACCTCAGGCAGCTAAGTGAAGCTTCTACGTTAATGCGATCTAGGCACACACTGAGCTTACTCATCCGATACGTCATTAGAACCAGATCACCGATATTGGGGAAAGAGTAATAAAGAAAGTGATATTACCGTTAGACTAACCGTCTCATAACGGAGCGGTTTCCTAATGGCGAGGTAACGATCGACCGAGATCCACATGAAGGTGTATACTGAGACGGACCAGAGAGTGACCTCAAGGTAGCCAACCAGGCGACACATCAGGTCCCCGAACATCCACCGCCCGGTTATCGCCGGGTAAATCGACAGCGGAACCACGAACACGCCGCACAGCAGGTCGGCCACCGCCAGCGACAGCAGGTAGTAGTTTATCACCTCGTTCGACAGACCTGAAACCATCGTGGCACTTGCTATTACTCTGCATGCGATGCATTTTATTATATTTATGAATACATAATATTTCCTTAATGGTTTTATTCTATAGCGGACAACGGAGCAGAATCGCGCCACAGTCCAAGCATTGAATATATTTCCAGTTTTTTACGCCGCTTAAGTGGGCTTTTAAGGGCCTCCGAAATCCTCACACACTCTGCGAAACACAGTACAAATACTGTTTCACACTATATATTCGGTAAGCCCGTGCCATCAATTAGGATCAGCCGGGCCATTAGTGCATCAGCATATACTTCAGCATGGCTCTCCAACGGGTGTGACATTATTAAGACACTGCTCCGGCCACTGTGAAGCCCTTCCACCGGATAAATTAGAGATTAAATTATAATTTATATTTGTCCGCATCGGGATGCGAACCCGATACCTCCCTCTTTATGGTGCACTTTTAAAACAATTAAACTCCGAGTTTTTCATAATGTTATTGTTGAATTTTTACCAAATTACGTATGATAAAAAAATCCATTAAAATATTTTTTTAGTGTCATGTTAAAAGTATTATCTACTTAGTAAATTAATTTTTAATTTACCTTTAAAATTAAGAAATGCCGCGATGATGAGTAAGTTGGAGATGATGATGGCTACTCCAACCACAGCGACTATACCGGCTTGGGTCAGCGACTCGAAGGTCGCAAATGGATGGTCAGCCATACTGACTTCGCCAATGATTAGGCCGCGACTCACCACGCGACCTGGCATATTTACCTGTGCAAAATCGAAAATATTTGTTTATTTCACATAGTTCTTAGCATTAAAACAACTACACTGATAAAAAAATTTAATGTCGTTAAATACTGCCGCCGTATTTTGGTTTTTATAAATTTTGAAAACAAAAAGAGGTTTCAAATAAAGAAAACCTTTTTATGGTGAATGTTAGTTTGTTTCTTGTCATATGTATTAAATTTGTTTGTGCTATAATTTTATTAAGATTTGAACTTTGTGAGTGAAAATAAAAAATATATATTATTATTTTTATATATTATTGGCGTTTAGTAATGGAGGTACGTAAATATTTTCTTCTTAATATAGTATAATTATTTAATTATAATATGTAACACTGTTATCTATGCACTCATTCATTGATCCCTTTAAATCTTGAGTTGAATTTTTTATAGTTACGTAATATTTTAAAAAAAAAGGGAGTAGAAAACAAATGATTTAAGGTTTTCGAAATACAAATACATAGTAAATGGAAGGATTAATAGAGATACCAAACCAAAGAATTTGAAAACCGTAACCGTAAACAGACCGCCATTTTTAATATGTTAGGAACTGGTATATTCATTTGTTATGACAATTTTAATTTTTAAGTATAATATCTAAAGTGCATTATTATTAAGATGTCAAAATTTAATAAAATGGGTAAATAAATTTTTTTATGGCATTGCGTTCAACTCAGCAGGCGGGTCTCTAGTATGGTAAGAGATCACCGCCAACAATAGACAACGGTGCCACAATCTGCGTTTTGGTTGTGTTGCCGGCATTTAACACTGTTTGAGCAGTACAATTTCACGGGCCATATATCGTCTCTCACTCAAAAACACAGTACAAGTTTCACGCTGGTTCTTGAAACATGATATCACTTCTTCGGAACTGGCCCAATTAGTGCGTCAGCATATGCTTTAACATGGCACTCCCATCATAATGTACTGTATTAACTCTCGCCTGTAGGAGTGCCATGCTGAAGCATATACCGACGCACTAATTGGGACGGCTCTTCCGAAGTGATTCCAGCCTCATAGAATACTCAGCGTGAACCGGTACTTGTACTGTTTCGCAGAGTGAGTGAGGATATTGGTGGCCTGTGGCACGATTGTTCATGGGCGGAGGTGTTCTCTTATCATATAGGAGACCCACCTGCTCCGTTATCCACTACAGAATAAAAAAACAATTCGTTTTCTGTGTTGTGATATATTAAATGATTTACATATCTACGTATATTTTATTTAAAACTATGAAGT
Source organism: Delias oraia (assembly GCA_018230265.1). Lineage (NCBI taxonomy): Eukaryota > Metazoa > Arthropoda > Insecta > Lepidoptera > Pieridae > Delias > Delias oraia. The sequence goes on from DWCF01001232.1 coordinate 14,050, forward strand.
TAGATCTATTGTCTCCGTTGACAACTACACTTCATAACATCAAAGTGATATCCGATCACAAATATGCTAGGTTTTCAAATTAACCTATTCAAAAAGTAAATGATAAATATTATTAGCATGTTCACAGCTCAGATATCTTAATTAATTAAGTTGTTTTAATCAACGATATTTTTCTAATTTTCTTATAATTTAATAATTAATTAAAAGACGAAAATTACAAATAACGCGGATAGCTGAATTTTACGCAAATGACGTAGGATTTCATCAACGAATAACGAATTTTGTAGAGCGGTTGGTGATGGGCGTCGGTGTTCTGATACCAATAGGTAATCCATCTGCTCCGTCGTCCGCTTTAATATAAAAAAATCGAGGCAGAATACAAAGTTTCATCCGTATCATCTCGATGTATAACGTTCCACAATTTAGCGTTTTTAAGGCATTTTGTGCCTTGTACCACCACTCTGTGGAATCAGCTTCCTGCAGAGGTATTTCCAAATCAATCCGACTTGGGACCTACGAAAAAATTACGTACCTATCTCTAAAATGCCAGCAACGCACCACCGACAATCCTAAATGAGTGTCCTTCTCATTTGTCACCGATTCCATAAAAAAAAGACTTTGTTACTATCTCTTCACAGTCCTTAAAACTCATTTTGCAGCGGGATCCATTTGTTTCACATCACCTTCATTAATATAGCTCCATTCACGAGATAGGAAAAGCAAATGCAAAGGGAAAATATATATAAAAATGTCAAACCTCCCATATAAAGGCAAAGTAAGCGCATAGTTAATTAAGAAAACCTTCAACCATCACACGTCATACAGCATAAATATAAGACGCAATAAGTAGAAAATATTTACCCGACAGCCATGTTACATTCCCACATGGATGCTTCACACAGGTCAAGAGAAGTAAAACATTTTCTAAGGAAAAGTGAGCTGGAAATAGCCGTCCCCTTTCAAAGCCACTGGTGAAATGCCGCTATACTTGAGGACAGTATATGAGTCTTATACGTTCAGAAGCCCCTCACAGATTACGAACGGACAGTGGTTTAATAAATTACTGTACTTCAATCTATATGTATTTTATTATGTGATCATATTGCTCCTAACTGTTGACAACAATTTGAACAAGTTTAATATAAAAACTGAAACTAACAAGTAAGACGCTCAGATAGGATAAGCGATTCTCCGCTAATGGACACCCGTAGCCTTTGTCTGGCCATGGGTACGTTGCCAATCTTTTAAGGATAGCAATTATATATTTGCGGAAGGGCTATGTCCAGCAGTGAACTTAATAGGCTGATGATGATGATGATTATTATTATAAATGCATAAAATATCTGGTATCTATCTTGATGTATCGTATAATACACTTTCAGTGTGGATTAACACAGTCTAAAAAGAATTTCATCGAAAAAACACTGTTAAAGTCAGTACACTGTGGGCTTAGTTGGAAGTCAAGGTCGAAACAAACCTAACGGACGGTAGACACCCGCGCACAATCAATACGCACCTAGCGTGATTCGCGTCTGTATGTCTGTCACGTTGCTGCGAGAGCAAAGGATTAATACATACAAATACTAGCGTGGATATTTTAAGCCTGTTGTGTTTACTTAGTACGACAATAACATACGCTACAATTGATAACAGTTGTAGGCTGTTATAGACTAGTTTTCTACAAACGTATATATTATGAACATTTTTGTATTAATATTATTATAGATAAAAACATTTCACCTGTGGGAGAGCCATGCTGAAGCATACGCTGATGTTTCGCAGAGTGAGTGGAGGATATAGCCCTTAAAAGTGCCGCTTAAGAGTCATAGAAAGACGGCAACACAACCAATACGTGGACTGTGGCGCGGTTGTCCATGGGCCGCAGTGTTTTCTTACCATAAAAGAGACCCATCTGCTCCGTTGTCCGCTATATTATAAAAAAATCCCAACGCAAAATAGGAGCAATAATGACGTCGAGTTGCGGGAACTAGCCCGTCTTATAATTAGATTAAACTATTCCCGCCTGCCAATCGTGGTGATTAAGGCATAATAACCCCTCATTTTGGGGGAGGCCTATGTGCAGCAGTGGACTCGAATAGGCTGCTGATGAAAAAAAAAATGAAAAAATTCCCGCATGAATAAATAATGATAACCTTCTTCAAGTAGGCTTATTCGACCATCGATAAAATCGTAGAGAAACAACTCGATGTGTATTTTTTTTCAATTATAATTAACATTTATATGAATAATTTCGAAAAAAAATCAATATAATTGTAAAAATGCCAAGATAAAATTACTAAACATGTGTACAATAAATAATACATTACAAAAAGTAACAATGTGTTGTGTACTCATAGGAAACATGTACAACATATGAAATCATATTAATTATAATTCAAAATCGGTAATGATGCTGTCAATATTGAATGTATGTTAAGATTCAAGGGATTTTAAAATATAACACTACTTAGAATTTAAAAAGGATATGAATACATTTTTAATCAAAGCGAAAAGCCTCCTATCGCATGTATCATGGGAAATATTCTGAGGAGTTGTTTGGAATAATACCTATAGCATCAAGGAGCATCAAAGCAGAATAAAATTTGTCTTTCCACTATCTGTGGAGGCAGGTTCCTGCAGATGTATTTTCAAAACAATATAACTTGCCAGCAATGCACCTGCGGCCCAGTAGCGACCGGAGGTAGCCATGCATGGAGGACCGCTTATCCTAGGTGAGCCTTCTGGTTTATCTTCCATTTTCATAAAAAGGTGAATAACAAGTTAGTCAATTGACGATTTGTATTTAAAAAGATCAGTTAGGATCGCGAACAATAAATTGAAGCTGTTAAAAATAAATTCAAGTTCAAGCATGATCGGGAAAAATGACAACCGAATTATCTGACATAGCCTTGCAAGAACAGGGTGCCTTTATGAAATTCTCGTATCACGATCTTTAATGCTAAACTCCTTAGAAATTATTATATCGCAAAATTTTTGACCATATCAGGTAGGTCTGACAATTTGTCAATAATTCCAATGTTAAGAGTTCAATTAAATGTTTTAACTATATGTTTTTCAATGTCAAACTGCTTAAAAACTACGATCTTTTAATTTCCTGTGCATATCGGGTAGTTCAGGCAAGTCTAATTTATTTACTTTTCATTATATTACTTACGAGTCAACTTTTAAAAATATATACAACCCTAAATTTTCATAATTTTTTCAATCCTATTTTAAATTAGCGATTTTAGCAATGGTTTATTATTAATAGGTCATCATTTAAAATAGTACTTAATGTTGTTTATTCGTTCGATCCTGAGAGCCTCTTAGCTAAGTGGTTTAATAGGTGACGTACGATAAGTGATCGGTTTGAAATCCCAGTCAGGACAGTTATAAATTATTATTTAATTTCTAATTTATGCGGACCCTGGAATGGCTTGACAGAGGCCGGGCGAGTGTCTTAATACTGTCTTATGTCTTAATAACGAGAAAGAGCACGTGTGAGTGAGTGAGTTAAGTTTTTAGTTTTTTTTAGAGGCCCATAAAAATGCCACTTAAGTGACATAAAAAACTGGCAACATAACCAATGCGCGGATTGTGGCGCGATTGTTGATGGGTGGCGGTGTTCTCTTACCATATAGGAGACCCACCATTGTCCGATATTTCTACGATATAACAAAATAAAAAATCTTGATCGTAATTAATTAAAATTACATAAAATAATTTACGTGAAATAAATATACAATTTCTATACACTTCATTTAATACGGGAATATTATTTGAATATTTTAATTTAGTATTCTTCCGACGAGTCGGTTGGAACAAGTCGTAGATATAAGCATGATTCTCCCACGTGCAAAATAAGTATTATAAAGAAATCAACTACTAACCAAAATATACAAATTTAGAAGATATATATTTTATTTACTCTTTGACACGTTTAATCTCACTCTTATGCATAAGTAGGTCAATACAGAGGCGTCACTTGATGTCCCATTACTATAGTCTTCGTATTACCAAAAATCGTAACGTCTTATACATACCTACAGACACAGATTTTGTATATGGCATAGCTGATATCCATATTTCAAATAGAACAAATGAAAATAGTGCATGGGTTCTGATTTCGTTTTCGATGCGACAAAAATAGATATATGACGAAGTAAAAAAAAAGTTCGCTATGCTTTATAAAATTGAGCATAATGTAATTATGGTAATAATGAAATATTTTAATGAAACTTCTAAAAGCTCTGATACATTCGCGACGCGATAAAATAGCTTGAAATAATTTAAATACAGATATTTATATTCTCAAAACATAAAAACTTCTGTCACAAACATATTTTCGACTTGCAAAGTCGAAAATTAAAATTTATTGCCAGTCTCTTAGGACCACTCGTATTTAATTAACCTTATGACTAATAAAGTGTCCAATTTATTGTGTGTGTAATAATTTATGTCTGTAAAGTGTATTATATTAGGGGTATACTCACTGGAAGAAGCCGTGATTTGGCGCGAAGAGGGACTTTGGGAATGAGCGTCTACGCTCATAAGACTTGTTCATACAACTGAACCAACGTCGATACGGTCCCGCGCGCGCACCTTACTCCATCTAGTCCTAACATCGATTCAACACTGTTTTTTATCACTTAAATCGCAACAATTAGGTCATTAAGTCGATTACTTCTCAAACAATAACGTCTACATAAGCAATAAAACCTTTTTTATAAAGATCCTCATCTTTTAAGCGGATAATAAAACAAATAAGTCAATTTTATACTTAAAACTATGTGGACAGTCTGTTTCATTGAGTGACACTAATGAATATGTATATTATTCTTGTTTTACTTCTGTAAGTACTCAATAAATTTTGTTGTGATGTTCCTATACACAGAATTCGTAGTAACGGAGCTACGTTGAAGTATTAAGATACTCTCCACTGGTCGGTATTCTGATAGTAGGGTTCTGTGTACGGACCGCGCTAAAAACCGCCTCCGCCGGAAACGAAGGCGAGGACCGATATATATCGCAAAGCACACCCCGGTGACCTTCGACTGGCCAACGTTCCTGCGACGGTCAAAGCCGAGGTTCGTGTCTCGCAGGAGACGCCCTTATGCTAGTCACGGCTCAAGCCGCTGAAGCTGTAGAGAAAGCTGTCCGCGAGAATCTGTGGCTTTATGCCGACAGCGCAAGTCATTTCAAAATAAAGAAAAAAACAGGTCCATATCGCACGCAAGATAAACGAATAAACTTTGGACAATTGACTATGTCAGTTTATTCGGATTTTGTAGTGATTTCGTTCGACACCAAGATTACGATGGCAATCCGTATGTCGTCATCGGCACGCATCAATGCGCTTTGACAATAGGATCCCAGAAAACATTCAAAATCTTTCTGTAAATAAATTTTAAATAATTGTTACAGGACATTTGTATGATAAAATATAGTATTAATAATTCTGTAAATGATGTCATGCCTTGGGAATAATGTGTTCATGCCAGGCATTCTCAGAGCTAATGTTTTATTATATTTTTGTTATAATTTAAGTATCTCACGGAAACAAAAAAAATTACACCCACTGAGTTTATTTCTCCGGTTCTATTCAGTGGGTTTAGCTTGGAACCGGTGGTAGACTGACTTTGACATACAACGACCTACATTTTTGTATTTATCTTAAATAAAATTATTTCATTTCTAATAATCTGATTTAATATAGACCAATACATATTTGTATATTGAAGGTTATTATTTATGTTATTATTATTTTATTTGAGGTGAAAGTAATGTAAAGAACGAAATTAACAAAATCTAATTATAACAAATGATTATTAAAACAGATAGACTTTCAAAGTAATATCAAGATCATGTCAATTTAATTTCAATTCATTAAATTATGTTCTAAGCCTAACATATAAACAAAAATTATGGCATTTGATTTTAATACGATAGCATAAAATTGTAGGTTTGTGCCACTAAAATAGTATATTGGACAAAGGGGCAGGTGGGTTTCCTGTATAGTAAGAGAACACCGCCGCCCATGGGCAATGGCTCCATAATCCGCGCTTTGGTTATGTTGCCGACTTTTTATGCCACTTAAACGTCATTTTTAACAACATCCTTACTCACTCTGCGAAACACAGTACAAGTACCGTTTCACGCTGAGTATTCTGTAAGCCCATGGTATTACTTCGGACAAGCCGGCCCAATAAGTGCGTCAGCATATGCTTCAGAATGCCTCTTCAACGGGTGCGACCCGGCCACTATCAAGCCCGAGCAGACACCGAATAAATTATAAATTAAATTATAATTTATAATATGCACGAAGAAGTGTTTGTTAAATAAAACTATTAATACATACAATTGTTTATTTACCAAAAAAATTAAACAAAAGATCCAGCCTCAGATAGCCATGTCCAATGGGCGAAAGTGCATGGCCACCAAGCAAATAAACAAATTGAGTGGTTTCACCAAGTTTTTCGCGTTGTCATCATTTACATTTAAATTGGCTCTGAAAAAGAAATGCTCAAATTATTTATGTTGAAAGAAATATATATAATCAAAACAATAAAGTTATGTTTTGTATCACATATATAATTGAATTTTTTTTTATTCTACAGCAGACAAACGAGCAGGCGGGTCTCATTCATAGTATGAGATTACAGTCAGCGCTTTGGTTGTGTTGCCGACCGTACGCCGCCTAAAAGGTATAAATGGCTCTCCAGTATCCTCATTCATCGAAATTGTTCAAGTACTGTTTCATGCTGGTATTCTGTAAGCGCGTGGTCACGAGCCAACTCAAATTGTGCGACAGCATGCGCCATTAACATATGTTCGCCATTTAAAATTGTATGTAAAATAATTATTATTCATACTTAATACATTATATACTACCACTGGGTTATTATTTCATTTAGTAATTAACAATGATCAGGAATAGTAATTAGATATGTAATTATTGCAGATAGTACACATATTTTATGTTTTCTTTTACAGTTAAAAAACTCCACCTAAAATTCAAGACAAGAATATTTAAAAACTGTATGCAACATTGAATTAATAATAATGGTATTCTTCAACAATAAATTGTTTTTTTATGAAAATAGGGAGGCAACCGAGCAAGAGGCTCGCCTTGGTTAAGCAGCCCTTCGCCCATGGGCACTCTGGACACCCAAAGTCCCTGCTAGGTGCGGCCGCGTTGCCTTTTAATGATAGTTCGCTGTTGTTACTTACTACTTTTGATCACTATTACGTACCTTATTTCAGAGCATTTAAAGGCTACGCTTCGTAGAAACCAAATTGTTTCACTTGAAATTGGCTTTTCAATGCATAGCATATATGCATATATCCATGCTTCTGCAATGTTAAAAAACAATTAATTAATACATCTTAATAACATACGTAGACGAATCTCAGGAACACTTATAAGCAAAAGCATTGTGATAAATAAAATAAACGTGCTATGAATATATATTTATACAACGTGAACCATACCAAAATTTTATTCGAATACACGTATTAAACTTGTACCTATTTTAACAGGAATCGTGTCTCCGGGCTTTATGCCAGCCAAGATACTAATTAAGTATTCTAAACCCAATTTTTTATTAGATGTCATCTTTATTGCAAGGACATATGGGATAGTGGCTTCCTTGTCTTCAAAAAAACTGCTCCATCCTTTGTCATCCACTATTAATGACCCTTTTCTAGGCCGATTTGACTCATTTTCTAGTAAGTGAAAAATCTTTATTCTGATGTTAGTAAAATTAACTATTTGTTTCTTTTGCCATTCAGAAGTTGGTGTCAGAATCTCAGGAATCTGCAAAAATACACATGTTACAACATGTTACAACATGTTAGTGTCATCAATATATAATGTTTCCGCTGAGTGAGAGGATATCGGACAGCCCTAAAAATGCCGATTAAGTGGCGTAAAAGGCCGACCGCACGGTAATGGCGGTGTACTCTTACCATATAGAATACCTATACTTCGTTGTCCGGTATACCAAAGAGAAAAAAAATAATGCATCGTAAGAAAATCATTCGACAGTCCTAAGTTTTGAAGGGGAAGACGAATCACTACGATTTTGTCTAACAAATAGGCGTCATTGTTAATAAAATCAAATGTTATATAAAAATGTCTTATAAAATAATAATGTTTTTATAGTTACATACAACTTTCCTATGTCCAGCAGTACTTAATAGGCTGATATGATAATACGACTTACATCACATAACAATAATCGCGTTTCTTCCACGGATAATATCGCAAGATTTTCTTCGGTTTCGAGTCCTTGATTTTCCTTACACTCAACCACTTCACCATCTTCTATATTGCAAATTTCTTTTGATTCGGCCATTTAATTAGATTCAGAACAAAGCAAAACAGAAATTACTTGTGAATCGCGTTGTGGATGACTTACAACGTGGCACCGCAACTGAACTATTGGCTTACAAAATGTATTATTACATGTAGGTAATTGGACTACCTACATCTAAATTCAAAAAATTTCAGTTCTGAAATTGTTCAGAAAATAATTTTATTTAATTTTATACTTTGTATCTACTTCGTTCCGAGTTTTAACAACGGAATATAGTCTATATTACAGGTTAACACGTACATTTCACTTGCTGTAATACTTTTTTTTATTATAGCATATGCTATTGCCATATAAATTCAGGTCATGCAGTTAATTATGTGCACTGTAACCATAATTAATTAACTGAGATTACATATATTTTAAATAATATATTTGGCACATTTTTTAAAGTACAGCGGACAACGCAGCAGGTTGATCTTCTATATGGAAAGAGAACACCACCGCCCATTGACGATCGCGCCACAGTATGCGCATTGGTTGTGTTGCTGACTTTTTACGCCACCTAAGTGGCAGTTTTAAGGGCTTTCGACATCCTCACTCATTGTTTCACGCTGAGTATTTTTTTCTTCGGGCTACTGCGCCCAACACAGGAGAGTCATTTTATAAAATACTGAAAATTTACTATATATTTAATACTAATTAAATAATCTGACGCTAATCACACTTACATGAATATGTTTTCCTTAGAATAAAACAATCATCATTTTATTATATTTATTGAACACAAAGGCATAGTGTGGTCTTATCATAGACAGGAAGCATACATTAAAACAGCATCAAGGTGACAAATATGAATGAAATGTTTTTGAAAACCTATTCCCATACAGTGGTACAAGATTAAAATAATTAAAATACAAGTGAAGTCATAATGTATTATTTATTTAAAACATTCGATCCTTTTAAATTAAAATAAGTTTCAATTGTAACATATTTATGAAAGAAAATATCTCATATATAACAATTTCCGATTTAGGGTACGAATTTTGAACAAATTTGTTAACACTAGGCAACAGTTAAAATCCCATTCATCATTTGGGAGTAATTCATCTTTTAAGTATTGTAAAATTATCCTTAATCCCCTTTTTGTTCAGACATCGGACACCTATACAGATCGGAGCTTTCAAGTTTCACATAACGCAATTTGAAGATGGGAACCTTGTCTCCTCTATGGTAAGAGATCACAGCCGCCCACGGACAACCACGCCACCATCCGCGCTTTGTATATGTTGCCGGCTTTTTACGCCAATTTAACGGTGACATCAGATACGGTAATAACGATATCGGAGGTCCTTGATAATGTTCTCACTCATTCAGCGAATCACAGGAGAATTACTGTTTTACTCTGGTATTTTGTGATGTTTTGTGCCCATAGATAGTCACAACCATATAACCATAGAAACCAAGAGATGCCCGATAAAGTCTTCAAATTGTAATGATTTAGAAATATCCACTTTCAAGAACATATTACGGTTGAAAACACTAAGTATTTAATGAAAACAAATGTTCAAAATAAACCTTTTTTTATAAAAACAACACATTTTTAATAGAAATCTTGGTAGTTGTTTGTTTATAACAAAATCAAATAAGTTTTTTAAGTTTGTAGACTATCGAAATTATAATATCAAAATATATAAATTACAAAAACTTGTTCCCAAACGCTCGCTTACAAATACAATATAAAAATATATCGCGTCCTAAATATATTTAAGTTTTCGACGTAAAATACAAAGATACAGATTTTTAACAAATTATTACCGTTACTAAACCTTAAATAGCATCTGAATATTTTATCAAAGTTTGAATTAATATTAACTTCCACGTTTTTATGTAATAGAAAAAATAATTAGAAACAATATTAGACCCTTATTTTATGATATTTCATATGTGAGTTTGACACTGATATCATTTTAAACAATGCAAAGTAGTCATACATTTACAACGTGATGTAGGAATATAAATTGGTATCTATTTAAGTAAATGTAGAAACTGAGACTAATAAGCATTACTTCACGAATTTTATTTAAAAAAAATTAAAATATCACTGACATACAGAATCAACCTAAATTCTCTTCGGTTGACAAACAAACATACCATTACAAAATTATTAATTACAAATATACATAAAATATTGAAAAGCGATACTACCATTTTGAAGGAGTGCGAATACACCGTGAAAGGAGATTATTATATATCAAATGAAATAAAAGATAATTCTTTAAAAAAATATGGCTCTGAAAAGATATGAATTAAGTATAAGTTTTATTAGTATTTTCTCTTGACCATACAAAGGATATATTTGTTTATATATTTGTAAATATTAAGAAGTTAACTCTTTACCTTTTGTTTATATTATGTGATTATGTTATGTATTTTGTACTGTGATTATATGATTAGACATCAATTATCGAAAAACATAAGTTTAATAAGTTCGATTTTTTATAACGTTTTATATTTTAATGGAGTCTTTCAAAAATGCTATTTTTTGCATGCCTAAAAGCTAAATAGTGATAAATTATCTTTGGTGAAGAGCGATTATATGCATAGCCAATTTTGATGTACATAGAATCGCAAGATGAACGGAAGATTTGAATTTGCTGCCATAAAAACCTTAAAGTGTGGAAATTGTAAATTCCATCCATAATATTTACATATATAATATATACCCATAATATAGACAAATGTATAATAAATATGTATCTATGTTTTGTGGTTTTATTTTTATTATTATTAATTAAATATATATTTTATATTCTATAAACAAATCTAAATAATAAAAAATCTATAAATAACCCTATTCTATGTACTTTATGATTCAATTAAACTAAAATTAAAAGACTAGAAACTGTTTTCTATTTAATTCAAATTTTGCGTTAATTTTTGCACAGTCTATGTACATTTTCTAATTGGTAAACTTAAGCGAAATAAAAAGCCTGACTCCAACAAACGCATCTGCGAGAAATGTCATATTTTTAACACAATTTACTTATATCTAAACGTTTATTTTCTCTAACCTACAATATTAGTGCATTGTATAAATATCTACATAAATAGAGTTAGATATTTATACAATAATAATTATTTCCTTAATTATAAACATTGCTCAACAATTTTCTTAGCACTCTGTCTCGTTTTTGCAACAACACATGCATACTAGCGAAAGAGTGATAGAATGTTTTTGTTTTGTTTTCTGTGACTAGCTGTCACAATTTGCCATTTGTCAGTATGATGATTTTACATAATGACAGAGAATCAAGTAATAATAGATACCAATTATAACCATAAACCAACGTTTTAACCAAAGACAAACATTTACTTATAGAGAACACAAACAATATATTTACAGATAATAATGATAATTTATGGTGAAAAAAAATGTAATGTAACCTACAACCCAAAATTCATATTAAATTTTTTTTACATAAATTAATATTATTTAAATATTAGAATGTTTAAAAAATGTTAAGTCAAATCAAATATAATTATTTATATGGAATCAAAGAAATGATCAGTTATAAAATATTTAATATAAGCTCCTAGTTATATTTTATTTTTTTTGTTTAAAAAATTTCCAAGTGCATTACCCATACATAATTATGTATAGTACAACTTGTGAATGACAAATAAAGAATTATACGTTTTATTTGCAGGTCCGAAGGGGAGGTCTATGTCCAGCAGTGGACGTCCTACGGCTGAAATGATGATGATGATATTTTGTGTCGATGTCATTGAAATTACCAACACTTTTACAGATAATCAACATTTACTTAATGTTAAATGTAAGCAATGTTTATAAATGAGGAGATTATTAATAACATAGTAACATACATATTATTGCCTTCGTATATGAAATATAATTTCTAAGTGGACGTGAAAACACAACCGTATTGAAATCAAGCAGCGAAGAGTGAATTAACCATCGCATTAACATAACAATAATTGTCAACTAAAATATCTGTGGATTATGTAGACTGGTCAATATGTGTTAGAAGTTTTATTATGATATAGCGAACAATGGACCCGACTTCGGATGGTTAAAGATTACTGCAGCTAACCATTTCGATAATCGATTCCACATAAGACTTGAAATTAATAGTTGCATATTTAGTATGAAAATTCACGCGCGATCTGTCAGTTATCTTAAATTTGTCAAAATATAGTAGTTAGTCATTTTTTTTCGAATAAAAACCGCCAAAAATATGATAGATAGGTAGGTATAATTGAACAAATATACGCAGTTTCTAAAATAAGGTCTCAAGAGAACATAACCAGTGAACCAATGAAGAAATTAGTAGCCCCGTCATTCAGTGACGAACCCACTGAACCAGTGATGGACACAATTATAGCCCAGTGGTTCTAGATCCTAGTGATGCTAGTGGGCAGAGTCAGAATGCTACATTTATTTTTGTGTGTACATATAAATATCAGTCTGGTTTTCTTTTACCTGTCTTATAATGTCTTTCTATTTTGAATTCAACATATAACCATAATCAATGTTTTTTTCTATATCTTAAAAATTAAACACATTTCCAATAAAATAAAATTAAAATACAGATGCAAATGTATCAAATTAACTTAAAAACAAAAATAAAACAAATAAAATCAAAAATACATGTTTATTCATGAGTATTGATTTCATTTAAATTAAACATATTATTATTATGACAAGTTTCATAAATTATAGAAAGCCTAAGCACAGCAAGCAATAACGAAAAAAATTGTCATAGTTCATATCAGAGAATCTATAATAAGAATGTGTAGAGTAGTCCCCGATGAATAATACGCATATAGAGCTTCTCTAATTGTCGTACTCCCTGAACAATGCACTTGCATTTTATACTTTGTGTACACAATCGAAAACTATTTGGGCAGTCGGCGGCGGTCGCCGATCAGTCAAATATCCGTCTGTTGTCTTGACACGTATATTCGTAGTGACTGCAGGTGTTTTCTGTGTGGAATTATATAAGAGCTGCTATTACACACCATTCTTGGTTGCACAAAACACAATTCCACTAAATTATGAATAAAGAAAATACACTTAATCAATCTATATACATATCGTCTTCCGATGCTCGTGGAATAAGTCCATTGCCGAAAATTTTTATGCGCGTTATCATTTTGGGAGAACTCGTACTGTGGTTTTTAAGACGTTTGTTTTTTGAAACTTTAATTTCCAATATAACGATAACATTTTTAGTAAGAAAAATTAGAAATTTGTTTTAAATGCCCTGTATAACAGCTGACATATAACCAACGTCTTTTGTGATGTGAATATATATAACTGAACAAGGCAGCCATTTTATGAATGAAATCCCATAATATAACTTTTTTATTTGTAGAATTTTTAGTGGTCTCTGAAAACGACTACAAAATCACAGTATATAAATAAATTGCATGTTAATTTTTACATATTTAGTCTGAAATAACATTTGTTCTCTAACTCCAAAGGCAACTTTAACATTTGATTTATGGGAATGAAATTGACTCTTTCAGAATCGAATAATTCAGTGATTTCCAATCCATTTTAGTCACGGACCCCGTGGAATTCACGCACAGTTCTCACGGATCCTTTGATAAAATAAATAGTAAAAACATCAAATTAAGTATTTATTTTAGTTTTTATTATAGGTCCAGAGTTGACACCGCGAATCCCCATACATATATTCGCGGATTAGCGACTGAACTCCGCGGACCACAGGTTGGAAAACACTATTAATTCAATGTCATATTCATAGGATATCTGTCATTCGATAATATCGCAACCCAGTCACAAAACACAAGCACAATACAATATTTTCATAAATATTTCCATTGAAGAATCAAAATTGTAAAATTTCTAGTTACATAAATATAAGCATTCATATCTTAACATATTTGACATTAAATTATTACTGTTGTGAATAAAAACATTATATTATTGTATATTGTATTCCATTATTACATATTTATTGATTAGTAAAATGGTTTCTAAGAATAATCTGGCAGCCTGAGCGTTTTCAGTAATAAACAGCTGTCTATATACGAATTCATTTAGTTATTAAAATTACATAGCCAAGCCCCAATCGATACTTCGAAGAGTAAATAAATTTCATTACAGACAATTTATCATCACCCATCAATAGAGCGAGGAATAATTTCCAATTATAGGTCTACCTTAATCTGACGGCAAAATAGTTACAATAGCGATTTTCATATGGAAACAAAAAATGTCAGCCATCAACTGAAATTTCGAGGAATTGCGTAGGAATGACACGTCTTGATGCTTTAGTTTATTTAATTTTTCATGTGTATCACTTTATGTATACTAAACTTTGATTTATTTCAGAGCTTTCATTTGCAGGGTTGCAAAAAAAATAATTATTAAACTCATGAGCAGAGTAATTGGAGTTTTCATCTACATTTCACATCACCTACATTCGTCACAGTAAGGATCATAGAAATATCATTGATTTATTTTTATATTTGCACTAAAAGACACGGCAGACGTCGCCCTGCCCAGTATAACACCTACTGGTTTCAATTGTGTAAGCTCAGCAATCTTTGAACCCACCAAATCCGAAAGACCGAAATAATAAAAACATACTTCATATTGTAGTTGATATTATTTCAGAATGACAGCTACTTCTTGCGTTATTAATGGCGCAATCTTGTGCTTTATAGAACTATTAAAATTTAAATTTAATCGTTTCAATATTTAAAAAATACGTTATTATTTCAATGTGCTATACATTGAAATAATAAGTGCAAAATATTTTTTAATAGAGTTTAAATAAGACCAATGAAAAAAAAATTGGAAAGAGTGTTGGGAGCTTTGTACTATTTTCTCATTAATATATTAATTAATTATTATAATTATCTGTATATATTTTATATTTATAGAATTTTTAATAATGAAGCACAAATATTAATGATTTCACTGTATTATCGTCACTATAATTTGAATTTGATTTACACTTCGGTCTAGTAACACGTGGTTGGCTATGCTATGATATAACATTAAAAATTTAAAAAGTAGAAATAATTGAATTTCACGCTATTTCGTTTACTACAAAATAAATTTAATTTATATGACACGGTTGTCGGTTTACCATGGTAGTGCCATCTATTGATTACATACTCAATCCAGACGAAAAGTATCGGCATCTGTTGGAATCTTTTGGAGTTAACAGATGATTGTGACAGTCACAATCATCTGTTAACATTAGTTAGTTGTCTATAATTAATTAACTATAGAGAAATAATTTGCAATAAAATAAAATTGCGACTATAATTAAAGATCTAAGCTATCCTATCTCTCAAGTGGGACCAAACTGCATATTGCGTATAAATCTGAACTAAATCCGTTTAGCAGTTTAGGAGACCATCGCGGACAAACATCGTAACAGGGGATTTATATATATTAAGAAGATAAGATGTATCACACACAGAATTTGCCGTTATAAGAAAAAAAGGTTTTACTTCAATTTCTCCAGTATTGCTAGCAACATTTTTTGCCATCAGATCCCAGTAGACGTGAACATCTTTGGCATAAATCGTATATTATTGAAAACGCTGCCGTAACAAAAAACTTCTATACTAGAAACTTAGGCTAATTAAACACGACGAACTAAATTAAATTTGGTAACATACCAAATGCCAAAGGCACCAGACCTATATTTATTCGTAAATTATCACTGATCCGTTATAGCGAGCACAAAAAACTATATAATTCTCTGACATTGATAATAATAATAATTGAAATAAGATACTTAGAGCCTAAGTAATAAGACTTGCGTGTAAAATACAAGTGCACAAAACAATATGCACATCGATTTTACCAATCCTTACTTTTAGCATTCATGCAAATTTTAGATGCCTGCGAATTTAATACATTGACGCCAATTCTGATGTACATAACAATCTCAAACCAATTTATATATGCCGAAAAACCAATTAAAAACTAAAGTCGGTCAACGGAACGATTTTCTAATTAATAAATTTAAACTATTTCAGTTTAGTGTGATCTTTATTGCGCAAAAATAAACAATTTTACTGTAGATTGATTTTTTACTGTGAAGGACAAAGAACCGAACGTTAGATTTTTTTGACGTTAGATTTTGATTAAATGACTAAATTTACTCAAAAATTGAAAGTACATTGCCTACACACACAAATAATTGGAATTTCAATGTAGATGTTTAAACATGTTTTTTTTTTAATGGAACGGCGAACAATAGAGCAAGTGGGTCTCCTATATGGTAAGAGAAAACCGCCGACAATGGACAACCGCGCCACAGTCCGCGCGCATCGATTACGTTGCCGGATTTTTTCGCCGTGTAAGGGGAATTTTTAAAGGTCTCCGATATGCTCACTCACTCAGCGAAACACAGAAGTACCGTTTCAAGTACAACTAGCATTTCACGATGAGTATTCTGTGAGCCTGTGGTATAATTCCGAGCCAGCCTAATCAGTGCGTCAGCAAACGCATAAGCGTGGTCCTCCCACGGGTATGACATTAATAAGTCCTTTGCCCGGCTACTGTACGTCAAAATTGACACCAATATAATTATATCTTGATCATAGTCAAACTGGCAAGTTAATAAAAATGTTACAATTATAAAAAAACAATCACACACACACACACATGCAATCATGAAACAGATCCACTCCGAACTAGGATTTGTCTTAAAGCAATAACTCCGCTTATAACACCTAACACAAGTGAAATACCAAATAACTTAATTGAGATTACATCTTAACATAAATTTAAGCCTCTTTTTTTATAATAACAGTGGCAAACGAGCTGCAGGCTCACTTAGGGCAAGCGGTCTTCCGCACATGGACACCGCCAGCCCTTGCAGAGCCTCGGGTGCGTTGCCTTCCTTTAAGGAAAATGAACGCTCTTTTCTCGAAGGTCCCCAAGTCGTATTGGTTTGGAAATATCTCCGCTGGCAGCTGCTTCCACAGAGAGGTTATGCGCGACACACAATGCCTTAAAACGCTCAGTTGTGGAACGACAAACATCTCTCTTGATTCATTTAAACTCTAGCCGTATGATTCCTAAGACAATATCACTATACATCCATACACTTTGATGGTGACATCAAATGTAAGTGATTACATACGTGAAAATGCTATCAGAACAGCGAGCTAGTACCATATGACAAAGTAAATACATACAGGCAGTCCTAGACGTCTGTTGTTTCAAGATAAATCAAGCTACAATGTTTTCTTACTATTCCTCAAACATATGTCGGTTGTTTCAATATCCGGCATAGGAGAATTCACTTGTCGCGAGTTAATGTCCGTAGGACAACGGTATCAAACTAGCTTAAAAAACGCTCAGTTGTGGAACGGTAAACATCGAGGTGAAAGCGATGATAAGCCAATTTCAATCTAATTATGCCACCTGAACAAGACAATAATATATTATATGTATGATAAATTATAGAAGAGATTGAGAAAGACCATTACAATGGAAGTGAAATATAAGATTTAAAATTCAAAAATCACAGTTGTTCCTATTCCTCTATTAGACAAGAACTTAAAGAACACAAGATAGTAGAAACAAATTAGTAACAAAAAAATAATTAGCAATTTCATAAATACTACAGTGTATTGTGTGGAACCTAACCCTTGAGTATAACATGTAGACATATTAAAAACCTAACGTGTCGTGTGAGGACTGCCTGTACATAATTAATTCCACAATTATGAACACGGAAACATGTAAAATAAACATAAATACATAACTGAGCACCACACCATATTTTGAACTATAACAGTGAATTATTACTATATTTTTGTATTCATATCAAATAAAATAATTTATACATACCGCATGAAATAATCACTTCATTATATATAACTCATAAATTTTGAAAACAAAAAACAAATGTATTATGCAAATTCATGATCGATATGCCTGTAACAATTCAAAGATCAGGCACGTACGTTATTCGAATGACATAAGATTCGCGGGCAGCGGCTGGACCATTTTCTCTGTTACGCCATTTATTCTAGAGACCCACTCCTTTGCTATTGCTTCAGAGCCGGTTCTGAAAAATATCAATTGAACAAATTAAAAAAATATATATATATATAAACAATAATGGGTCTAATGGAGAAGCTCAGAGTCACTCAGCGAGCTATGGAGAGGGCAATGCTCGGAGTCTCGCTGCGAGATAA
>DWCF01001233.1:0-32582 GCA_018230265.1 Delias oraia
ATAAAATAAAATTGCGACGATAATTAAAGATCTAAGCTATCCTATCTCTCAAGTTGGACCAAACTGCATATTGCGTGAAAATTTGAACGAATTCTGTTAAGCGGTTTAGGAGTCCATTGAGGACAAACATTGTGACACGAGATTTATATATATTAAGATTTCATCAATATATGGTTTTGTCTGTAAGGAATTATGTGTATAATATAGAATACTACCCAAGTCTTTGTCATAAATAACATTTTTAAATGTATAATCTAGTATTTTACCTCAAAATATACTAATATTATAAAGAAATTGTTACATTGTAGGATCAACTGAACCACTTTTAAAAATACCTACAACGATTATAGAAAGCACCGGTATTCTGAGTAACATAGGCTATATATTAATGGAATTGTAAAGTAATGAGAAGAAAAACGTTTGAACCACATTATTCTTATGAACGTTTAATGAACGATAAGAGATATTTATTTGAGATAAAGAAAAAAGTTATAAAACTTGATAATGCCTAAAAGGCCGTCGGGGTTAACTAACCATCTAAATCACAATTTATATGGCAAAACGACATTTATTGGGTTAGCTAGTATTTTTAAATAATATTTTTTCCTACGAAACACGAACCTCGGCTTGGCCCGTCGTGGAATTGTGAGCCGCCTGAGCGGTCCGTGGAAAGATCACTATAGTGACGATATTTTTTTTTATTCTACAGTGGACAACGGAGCAGATGGGTCTCCTATATGCTAAGAGAATACGCCCATGAACAACCGCGTCACAGTCTGCACATGGCTTGTGTTGCTGGATTTTTTTTCATAATAAGGTCCTCGCCTCCATTTCCGCGGTCCTTACACAGATCCCCACCATCTGAGTTTATGGTATTTTCTTCTCGGAAGGCTATCAGCCTTTTATTTTCTATTGTCATACATCATCCGGATTGTGAAATTTTTTAATTATTCCCAATATTACCTATTGTCAGTTATCAAATTTTAAAATGTGGACAATGAGTTACGAGAGTCTGGGTGCGTTCACTCGCAACGTTCAAAATACTCTTATTTGACTTTTTTGATGTTGATGTTGGGAGTCTTATAGAACGCATCCTTAATATACTGTGAAGTCTAACCTCATATTTTATTTACATTTTTATTTTATTAAAATACGTAAATAATTTAGAGAAAAGTGAGATAATATATTGAAATATATTAACATGTTGGCTCGTAACACACGGTTTTTATGTCGTCACTATAGTCAAGCTGTGACGTTTAGAACATCCGAATCCTCACCTGTATGTATTTCTTATAGACTTAAAGGAATTCACTATTAACTTTTGGTTTATTTAATATTTTGATTGTCTTATTTTAGACTCAACATACTGACAATCATGTAGGTTTATTTTATACCGTAAACAAAGATTTATGTAAACTATTATATGGTCATGGTGGACTCCCAAAATCTTTTAAAAAGCAATCAAAAACCTTTACTGAAACTTCCATGATGATTCGACAACCTGCTTTGGATATTATCAACTGCATAAAAGCATCGGATTTGAACAAACCTGCTATAAGATATGTTTTATGTATCCTTTTATAAATGTATCCCTAATTGTTTATTTCTTAAGCATAAAAATTTAAAATAAGGGTTCCACTTGGTTTGTGTTAATGAGTAGGATGACATGTTTTTTTAATAGAATACAAAATAATCATATTATTTTGTAATATTGAATCTTTATATTATAATTCCTTGACTAGACATATAATAGATGGCGAAGAGGGAACTGGCAAATCAATGACTATTGCTCATTTATTACATTATGCATTTGAAGAGAAATATCTTATTGTTCATGTTCCTTGGGGTAAGAAAATTTATATGTATTACTTAAGGTGGTGTATAGTTTTTTTGTTTACATTATATATATTTTCAGTATCTGACTGGCTACGACGTGTTTTACGTCATAAGGAAATGACAAATTCTCTGACCCGAGAAGGTTTGGTAGATCTACCACTAGATGCAGCTGCTTGGTTATTGCATTTTAAAACACAAAACCAACACTTACTAAAGTCACCTGAAGTTAGTATATAATATGTATAGACTTTTATATAATGATCTAGACCACAGTTTCTCAAAGTGTGTACTGCAACAAACTGTTGTACTTTGGCTCCTAATTGGTGTGCCTTGAAAAAATAAGGTTGTCTTATAAATTATATTTAAGTATTAAGTAGGGGTAATAAATAAATGTTGATTAATAATAATGCATAAGATATATATTTTTGTACCTTTAAAAATTTATCTTTTCCTACATCTACATTGAACACAAAAAGTTTGCAGAACATTGATCTAGACAACACTTAAATTTGGTTTAGATGCAATTACATTATGATTACAAATTATTATTTAAAATTTTGTTTATGTTGAAATATGTATATATTTTTTCTTCTACAGTTTGTCATTTCAAAGGAATATGTATGGAGTAAAAGAGAAAAGACAGAAGTTGGTGCACCATTACTAGATCTTATTGAACTAGGGATTACAAGAGTGAAATATGCTTGTGATGTGGTTGATGCTACACTTCAAGAAGTCAAATTACTCTCAAATAATAAAAAGTGAGATGAAATAGCTTAAATATATGTTCTTATATTCCTTAAAACAATACATACAAAAGGGAATACTTTGCACTTTTGGTAACCATATACATATGTTATTGAAAAAGTTAACTTGTTTTATAGGTGTAAGACGTTTGTAGCAGTGGATGGATACAATGGATTTTTTAATCAGCTGACTCGCATAAAAACGCCTACAAAGAAAAAAGTTTCTCCTGAAGAAGTCACATTGACAAGATCTGTTTTGGAACTTACTAAGAATAACTGGGTATTAGTAATGCTTTTACTTTGTTAATCACCATTTTTCCAGTCAATTCATTGTTAATAAAACATATGATTTGTTTATTATAGACAAATGCTGTGATGGTGCTGAGTGTAGATTCAATTGCAAATCCTGATGATGAAAGCAAAAACTTCTTACCACAACATTTATTAAATAGGAAGGTTTGTATAGTTTATTATTATTTATATTTGAATATATTTTTGACTTGAATTATATAATGTCAAAATATAATTTATAAATAATGGTGGGTGATAAAGATATCTTACATTATAATTTAAACTTGATGAGTAATCAATATCTTCTTTTCAGGGTTTTGACCATTTGGATGCATTTGTGCCCATAAAAACTAATAGATACTCTGAGAAGGAATTTCTTACTTGTGCCAGCTATTACAGAGATAGACTATGGCTTAGGGGCCCTGAAGATTTAGAAATAGAACTCAAATTTACCAGTGCTTTTAATCCTTACAAGTTTATGGAACTATGTGCCCCATTATAAATTTAAGTTAGGAATCAAATATAGTTATGCAAATAAAGTTTTATTTTATTACTCAATTCCATTACTTTTAGTTTATTAATAAATTAAACAATAATTGCAATTTACTGCTTTAATTCAACATATTATCTACAGTGCATTAAAATAAGAATAAATTAGACTTTGTATCCAACAATGTGACGCTTTCCAATACATTCTCCAACAAAGAACCAGAAAAGCACTTCAGCTCCTACAAGAGTATTAAGTGTAGCCTGCTTTACAGTTTGTTGTTTCCATGCACCAGACCTAGCATTGGATAACAATTTACCAATACCAGCTTTGATTTGAGAGATCTCACTTGGCTTAGGAGGAGCAAGTTCCACTTTAGCATATTTCATGAAAATTGCAAACTTTGGTCTGGCTTCTGAGAGAGCCGCTGTAACAGATAATAGAATTTTAATCGATTTCTTCGTAAGAAAGTAACCTTAACCTTCCATATTACATAACTTATGTCTTTAAATTGATAGAACAAGATAAGAAGACTTTTATCTACATACTGTTTATTAACGATGGTATTTTAGCTACAGCACCAGCCATTTTAAATAATTTTGAAAAGGGAACACTAGAATACACTGTATGGAATTGTCGCAAAATCTACTCGTCGCCCCTTAGGGGAATTGAATTTGGAATAGATATATGATGTTTTGTAAAATGTCAACATCAAAATAATTCACAGATATAAAAATAATTCTTATTTTTTCTTTGTGACTAACAATCGTGGTTTTGCCAGTGTGAATGTTGACATTTCCAAAAATAATAATAATCCTTAATAATATATGTACTACATATATTATACTAAATACGTATGTATACGTAAGATGATGATGATGATGATGATACGTAAGATAATAAGACACTTTATAGTACAACAAAAGAAACATATACAAAGATTGGAAAATTACGTCAAAAATAAAATTATAATGGGCGGCCTTATTACTCAAATCGTTCTCTTCCAGCCAAAGTTTGGATGGACTCGACTTGGAAAAAATATATACATAGTGGCGCACAAAAGAAAACAATAATATTTACATTTAAAAAAAGAAAGGTTTTCACAAAGGATTAATTCTAGGTGTAGATTTAGGTTTCATCGTCCACAACAAAATAAAATCATTTTTATTGATAATAAGCCGCAAAAATCAAAATTAATATCTATAAAATTTGAACGTTTCAGTAAAATAATTGACGGAGTGCACGTAGTGTTGTTGTAGTGTGTATGAGTAGAAGTCCGGGAATTGTCGGTCGCGATATGTATGAACCTGTTCATAACGTCGACACGGGCCACCGCTGCCGTTATGTTATGCCTCAATCTCCAATTAAAACAATCGATTTAAAAGTGTCGTAGCTGAAGTCAGAACTGAAGGTGTAATTATAATCGGAAATTCAACTTAATGGAACCTAATCCCTATCCTAAACCTAATCCCTAAGCCCCATAATCCCTAGTTTGTACAGTCAAAGATCTACCGTATATTTGGGACGTGTACTCAAGATGGGTAAGGTAAGGCCTTTGAATCGGTAGAGGGTAAGGATAAGCTAATGTATTTATTAAAAAAAACGTACCTAATATAATTTATTTTTAGAGTAGGGTTCTGTATAGGGACCGCGGTGAAAACCGCCCCCACCGGAAGCGAGAGCGAGGACCGATATTGGTCGCGAAGCGCACTCCGGTGAGCTTCCGGCCGGCCGCCCAGGCGGCCAACGTCGCCGCGACAAATCAAGCCGAGGTTCATGTCTCGCAGGAGGCGATCTTGGGCCTGTCGCGTTTGTAAACTAATCTCTCGGCGAGCCTAAACTAATCTCTCGCCCCAAAAGTCCGCGAGAAGCTCTAGAGGCTTTATGCCGACAGCGGATAGTCAATTCAAAAAAAATATATACATATAATTTATTCTGATGTTTTAATATTTTATGCAACGTTGTACTGTAACGTCATTGTCAAATAAGAAAAATATCTATTAGTTACCTGTGCTTGGATCTTTGTCAAAACTTAAATTATAAGCCTGTAATCAGTACTTAGGTTTTCCGTTCTTAACGAAATTATTGGAGATAAGTAATTAACTAATAAAAAAAACATATTAATGCTGTCGTAACACTATAAACACACGTTTTGGATATACCAAAATGATTAATAAAGGTAAATATTTATGCCAATTCTCAACTAATAGGTACACTATTTAGTTTATAACTTTGAACTTTTTAGAAGAAAAATGCTTTAATATCCATTACGCCTTTATTCATATAATTATGAATATAATGATTCGTTTAAAAACTATTCGAATTTGTTTAAACTAATGAATAGGCCTCGATAGTAAATGTTGTGGGACACGTCATTCTAATGCCGGTGTTTATGGTCTAGTATAATGAGGTTATTTTTATTAGACTAACTCTTATATCTCAGCTATAATAATTAAACAATCCTTATAATATAATAGTCTAAATTATTTTGAACTTATTTAATTTGTATAAAATTTTAAACATGTTTAATTCATTATAAATATATGTTTTAAATAAAACTATTGCAGTGGCTTTGGTTTTCGTAAGCGCAGTAGTGGTATGCTCTGCTATATTACAAGGAACAATAGATGTAAAACGACTGCAAGGAATATTAGAAGAAGGCTTAAAAAGTAAAGATTTGAGCTCTGTATACTATTCACTAAAGGGACTGAAACAAATCAATATCAAGATTCCTGATATTTGTGAGGTAATAAAAATTGGGTATTATAATATATTTTACTTTTACACATTCAATTTAGTCATTTGTATCACAATGTTTCATTAATATACATTATACATAAGGACTGTATTTGCAGAACATTAAATCAGCAAAATATGATTCAAATAACATTGAGCAAGTTTTCTACCTCACAAATGCTGCTATGTTGTCTGGTTGCCAGAATTACCTTAGTCCTGAGGTGTTAAGGGTTCCTATTAGATTTCTTGACAAAAAAGATGCTACTCTAAGTGACATGTACCATGCAGTATATTCTCTTAAAGCACTTGGCAAAGGTCAAACATTTGAAAAAGAGGAAGGCCTTAAAAATCTTATTCAGCTGTTGAAGAAAGATGATTCCCCAGCTAAGTAAGTTGCAGGGATGATTTATTTTAAAGTTTTTACTTTAGTACAATTATAAAATATATAACAACAACTTCAAATGTACAAAACATGTATAAATTATAGTACATGTACAAAACATGTACTATAATTAATGCTTAATTAATATTTTCAGCTATGGTTACGTGTTTGCCCTGTGTGAGCATATGGGTTGTGAAGCTTGGACAGCTCAGCACTCAGAAGGTATTCTACTATCAGCTGATGAAAGTGACTCCAAGTCACTACACTTCGAAGGTGGCCTACCTGTAACCTCATTTCTTCTAAATACAATTCTCAGGTAAAGGTTATTGGTTATAGTTAAATATTAAGTTAGATATGACTGTTTTAAGTAATATATTTGTTCAAATTTACATTGTTTAATGCTTATAATTTGAATCTTCAAGATCATACAAAACATTGAAGAAACCTTCACCACTAACATCAGAACAGCGCTATAAGTTTGCAACATACTTGGTATCGAGACGTTCTGTAAACACTCCTCGTGGTGCTTCTCTTTTATTAGAAGCTGCTGTTGTAGTTGCCGACGATCAGGTAAAATTCTTTCTAACATGCCTTATACCTTAAAATATATTTTTGAGTAGTACTTTTTTCTGATAACAAATATGAAACAGTTCAATGAGAAATTTCTTCTCTAATAAGTTATTTATATATTTTCTATAGACTAGATAAAAACAATAGTTACATGTTATTGTGCTTTCAATATATGAATTAATTCTTAAAATGGTAGCTGAATTTGAATGACATATAATTAATTGAATATACTAATTGTTATTTTTAAATATTACAGCCATCTCCAATTAGCATATCATTCAAAGACAGGAAATACATCACATCTGAATTAGACACAGTTGAGTTCTCAGTAACAGATATTATTGGCAGAACCATTCCATCCCTTAAGCCAGATGAAGTTGTTGCACAATCTGGTACAAGACTGGCTGATGATGTAGTAGTATTATCCAAACAACCATTGACCCAAAAGCAAAACGACCCAACAACTTTTGTCCTCAATCTCAACAAGATTAAGACTCAATACGGCATGTACAAAATCTCCTTAGCTGCAGGAAGTAAGTCAGCTAACTTTAATGTGGCAGTGTTAGGTGAAATTCACTTAGGAAACCTTGAAGTTGGTATTGGAGATGTAGATGGTACCACCAGCCCTAAAGTAAATACTCTCACGTTCCCTAATAAACTTACTGATGTGCTGCAGGCTGATCATTTGCAAAAGTAAGTGTATTGCAGCAAACATTGTTTTGCCATGTATATATATTCTAGGAAATATTTTCTTAGTTCAATAAAAATAACTATCTATTGTAAGTGTTACAAGGGATTTACTTTTAATCCAAAACATTATAAACAATGAAAGTATGCTTTATTTAGATTTATAAATTAATCTTTATTAAAAAATAAAATGAATTTTGCGATGGAATTATAGGCGTTGATCCCAGAGGGTTAAAATTTAGGGTTGTATGTATTTTCGAATACTGTATCATAAAAAAATATCTAAAAATAAAAAATATTAGGGGTAGACTAATCTTAAAATTAAAGGGATGATATCCGATTCTCAGACCTACCCAATATTTACTCAAACTTTCATAAGATTCAGTCAAGTTTCGGATTAGTTGAACTATAAACATCGCGACACGAGAATATAAATCTGCTTTTAATTTAGAATCAAAAAAATAACGTATTTATTTTTAGGGTGTCATTGAAATTCAGCGTAAAAGACAAGTGGGGCAAACCAGTTCTAGTGCAGCAAGCCTTTGTTCGCGTGGCTCCCTCTAGTGGAGATGATGAAGCTATCTTTGTAGCAGAGCCTGATAATACTAAGGCTTATAAAGTTGATCTGGTAAAGATTGCATTCAATTTTAAATTAAAATAATATATTTACAATTATTTTTCAATTTAATAGTTATTTTTGTATTGGATATTACATTTATTAAAAAATAATATGGTCAAAGTAACACTAAGCTACAAAAAACTTATAATTTAATTATGGATTATTAAAATTCAAGTTATCTTTATGAAAAATTTTGTATTTTCAGAATGTGGCATCGATTGGAAAATTGGTAAAGCAGAGATCAGGTCGTCACTTATTGAGCATTTATTTAGGAGACAGTGCCGTTTCTAATCCAATACTGTGGGATCTTGGAGAAATTGCATTCAACTTTGGCAAGGATGCTGTTGCCCTAGGTATTTTTACATTTTTTTGCTCCTTTGTATACCAGCATCTGTGATTGAAATTTAGTGGCTATTAGGACATCGATCATGAGCCGACTTTGCAGAAATATTATACAAAGCCGGCAATTCTTAGTTATTAATAGTTTATGTACTGAAATTGATTGTTGCATTTGATGTTCATCTA
Source organism: Delias oraia (assembly GCA_018230265.1). Classification (NCBI taxonomy): domain Eukaryota; kingdom Metazoa; phylum Arthropoda; class Insecta; order Lepidoptera; family Pieridae; genus Delias; species Delias oraia. The sequence continues at coordinate 8,877 of DWCF01001233.1, forward strand.
CCAATTTGACAAACATACAATATAGTAACTCATATCCTTAAAGACGAGAGGAATCGTGTTCGAATCCGGTCCAGATAAATATAATTTATTCGGTCTTTGGAAGGGCTTGACAGTAGCCGGGCGAGTGTCTTAAACTATTTGGCTACGAGGCTCTCACTATTGGTTTATATTTGATATCACTACGAAAGAACCATTTCAAAGTTCGTTAGCATATTAATATTATTCAGCATGGCTCTCGCATGATGATGATAGTGATAATACACTAGGCCGCCCACGGTCAACTCAATTTCAATTTTTGAATTAACTTATAGGTTACATACAGTAACCTATAAATTAAAGAAATGAAAATCGAACCTGGTACTCGTGGTTCATAATATGTAAAAATAAATTGTTATTTTTGATTAGATGAGGACAAATTGCGCGCTAACTCAGTAAACCGCGGTCCTCTTCCGGAAATCTCTCACAAGTTTCGCGAGCCGGATGCGCGTCCTCCGAAAATGGTGTCCGATGTGTTCGCGGCGGCCTGTGCCGCCCCATTGCTGCTGCTCTTACTGCTTTGGGCAAAGATTGGCATCAACTTTGGCAATCTGCCGTTCACGCCCGCTGCGCTGGTCTTCCATCTCGCCCTTGGAGGTATTTTTTTAAATTCATACATACTAAGAGAATGTAAAATTAAATTCGATCTATATTTTACAATAGTAGAAAACGTAACGCACATATATTTATAATTTTTATGAAAATACAAAACCTCTCTCCACATATATATATTGTTTTAGTTATGCGTTTGTTCATTTAAACCTTCTTTCTGAACAGTGTGATAGAATTATTATTTTTTATAGCGGACAACGGTGCAGGTGGGTAAGAGAACACCGCTGTTCATGGACAACCGCGCCACAGTCCACGCATTGTTATGTTGCCGGCTTTTTACGCCACTTAAGCTGCATTTTTTTAAGAGTCCGATATCCCGACTTAGTCAGCGAAACACAGTACAAGTAATGTTTCACGCTGAGTATTCTGGGAACCCGCAGTATCACTTCGGACGAGCCGGTCTAATTAGTGCGTCCGCATATGCATCAGCATGGCTCTCCTACGGGCTCTGTACGTTTATTTAAAATATTTTTTATCTTATGCAGGATCTCTGGCTCTATACGGTTTATTCTGGCTGCAACTATCTATGTTCGCGACACTGCGTTACCTGGCACCACTTGCAGCCGTCACATTCCTCTCGGGACACAGCCTTTTGCGCCGCCTCGCAAGCGAGAAGAAGCGCTAGTCTCAAACTATATTGTAGTAATTTAATAAATTAATACCTATTATTTCTACTTTGAATTTTTAATATTTACCCCTCCTTCTAGACCTCATTGTCCACCTCAGCTAGTATCGGAATAATTGCGTCAGCATATCCATTGATGTTCAGTTACGCATTCATCTGGAGCACAGGGCTTACTTAGCCTCCCAAGTAGCTAGGAGTGATTAATAGGTCGAAGCTGTACTTCATTTTTGGCCATCATAAAGTGCAAATTCGGCCGCAAATGGTGTATTGCTTGCACCTTTGAGCGGGAGCTCCCAAATATCAGCTTCTTCCTCTAGATCACATTCAGCGTAGAGCAGCTGGAATTGTTGATGACCAGATCCTTTCCGATCGGCTTGACTCTTGGCAAGGCACCCACGGCTCTGCAAGAGCTAAGGGTATCGCTGCGCGAAAGATCGCTTGCTCTAGGTGAGCCTCCTACTCGTTTGCAACCAGTGGTTTAAAAAAAATGAATATACTTCATTGTGTTTAAAAATATTACAGACAGGTAACAGAGAAAGCAATGTTTTAGTAGAAAATGTTTATTCTTATTTAAAATAGATAGACAACATATCACAATCATAATACCATTCACAAATGCAAGTATATTATATAATGCTAATCTTATATATTATCTTAATATATGATCTTATATTATATATTAGTACACAATAAAGTGGCAATTTGGTCCATATTCGAAATTAAATTTCGGTAGTGAAGTAACTTAAATCAAAACTCTGCATTCAACGTGAATACATTATCATTAGGGTTTGACATAACACCCCATTTCTGGTATTCTCCAACTTTTTTCTCGAAGAAGTTTGTTTTTCCCTCCAGAGAGATAAGATTCATGAAATCGAATGGATTTTTGGTGTTGTAGTGCTAAAAAATAAACAATAAGTTTATAAATAACAGTATTTACACAATAGAAATAATAGTTGAAAACATGATTTATACACAAAACATTTTAGAGATATTTTCATAATAAATAAGTATTTTCTTTAAAGTGCCCAGGATACTTTTTACAAGCTGCTGGATCTAACAACAACTGTACAACTTTACATGTATAAATGCGCTAGCAAGAGCTCTGACTAAACCAGAGCACCATCAAGCAGTTGAAATAGTGTCACATAGTGGACATAATAAGGGGATAGAAGCAAATGTACCTGAACCCAACAGCTTAATCTGATAGCAAATCTGCTCATAGCACTCCTGCTGATTTTAGATTTAAAAAAAAAATCGTATATGTATATAATTATGTTATAAACTACCTTTTCTCCAATAAGGTCCATCAATAGCCGGTCAGCAACAAACTCTATGTAATCAGACATGAGTTCACAGTTCATGCCTAATAGTCGAACTGGGAGAGCATCCGTGAGGAACTCTTGTTCTATAACCACAGCATCGCGGATTATTTGTAGCACATGGGACTGTGAGGGTTTTTGTACCAAGTGTTTGAACATCAGACAAGCAAAGTCAGTATGAAGTCCCTGTAATGTCATTTATAGTTTAATATAAAAAAAATTGGAAATAGTTTAAAGTGACTTAAGGAAAAAAGATTTTATTTCTATATTTTCCTTAATAATAAGTTTATTCATAATAGAATATTACAACAAACTAGTTTTGTTATCATTCCATTTAAATGCAGCAATATTATAATTAAAACAAAAAGAGCATGTTACTATTGATATGATTTGTCATGTTTTTAATTAATACTACTTTATAGATAAAGTCAGATTATTCACATTAAATGGTCAGTCCACATTAATAGTGTACATTATTGAATTATCTTTTCACTATCTGTTATAGAATTCAAAGCAACAACTATATTAAAGATATTATTTCCACATAACAAAAATAATATGCTTTGAAAATCTAAATAATTTCAGCAGTATTTTATAATTAAATTTAATTATTAGCTATCCTGAAGCCACAAAACCTTGATATAAATGGCATCTTTTTCATAAGTGATATTAATATTTAAATGTGAATTTGTTTCTTTGATAGACTGAGGTGAAGCTCAGAATTCTTAAGAGTAATTCCATATATATCATATTATAATAATCAACCTTTTGGATGACTAAAAGCAAGTTCAATGACACATGCAAAAATTGCAAAATATATTTGATTAGCAAGTAGTTAACTACTACTTGTTTAACAAAAATTTTGCAACACCAGCAATGCATTTTCTAGAAACTATTACATTTATTTAAAATTCATACAACCTAAGTAGTCACATCAAAAACAGTGAAGACAAGCAACATTGTAACAGTGTATTGTTATTACAAACAAAATTCACATAAACCTGTATCCATCCAACCAAAAATCTTTCTTTCAGGTACTAATTTGACAATAATATTTATTATATATATATTAAAGCTTTCACATACAAACCTCATCTCTAGAAATGAGTTCATTGCTGAATGTAAGTCCTGGCATAAGACCTCTCTTCTTCAGCCAAAAGATAGAAGCAAAACTACCAGAGAAGAAAATGCCTTCGACAGCTGCAAATGCCACAATTCTTTCTCCAAATGTGGCAGATTTGCTGGCAATCCACTGTAGAGCCCAGTCTGCCTTCTTCTTTACACAGGGTAATGTTTCAACAGCATTGAACAGGAAGTCTCTGAGGAGTTAGATAATCATTTTTAGTATTGAAATTATTTTACAAAAAAAGGATATTTTAAACTAGCTACAATTTTTATTATATTTACAATGGTTGTAGATAAATATTAAAACTTTTGCCATATTGAATTCATAAGCTATTTTTAAGTCAACTAACCTTTCTTTTGGGTCTCTTATGTATGTATCAATGAGTAAGGAATACATTTCTGAGTGTACATTTTCCATAGCAATTTGGAAGCCATAGAAACACCTGGCTTCTGTTACTTGAACCTCTTGAGAAAATCTTTCCACCAAATTTTCATTAACAATGCCATCTGATGCAGCAAAGAATGCCAGTACATGCTTGATGAAGTGCTGTTCACAATCTTTTAAACTATCCCAATCAGATAAATCCTGGTAATAAAGTTCTTTTATAAGAAAAGTGAATATAAAAGTATACTATTTTCAATTTTTAATCTATGTATTTATAAATTATCCATTTGAATACCTAACAAATGCACAAATATGTGAAATCAAGTATACCTTTGACAAGTCTACTTCTTCAACAGTCCAAAACGAAGCCTCTGCTTTTTTATACATTTTCCAGATATCCGGGTATTGTATGGGAAAAATAACAAAACGGCGGGGATTTTCCCTTAATAGAGGCTCTAATTGAGGGTCAAATTCTACTTTTTCACTTTTTTCCATGTCCATCTTTTCCACCACGATATTGTTTCGTAAGGACAAAGGATTTTTCACTGGAGACTAAATATAATGATTAATATAATTAACCTATTAATAATATAATGATAAATCATAATTGTTATTATTAATAAGATATGATTTTCTCACCTTAATGTGCACGTTGTTTAAGCCGATGTTTAGGTTTTCTTTTTCATTTGACATGTTATAGTTTACAACTGATTTGATTAATTAATTATTAAGTCCTTTACTTACTAAAGGCAAATGGTGAATAATTATTGTTCAAAATAACTTAATCGCCCGTTTACTGAAAGAGTCACAGCAAGTCTTATGGCTTGTTATAAAATAAGCGTTTTGGAGGGAAATCCAAAATAGTGTCGTTCAGAAAATTGAAAAGAATAATTCAATTTATCTTTTCAAACCAAAAAAATATTTATATTATTATAAATATATATACCACACAAAATATATTCCTTTTTTATAATAATTGGTACTAAAAATTTCATATTTAAGAATATATTAAGAAATTACTATAAAATTGTTTTAATGTCTATGGTTTATTCAGAATTTCTAAATTCATTTTCCTACTAAATGTTTAAAATTGTTTTTCATTGAGCGTATTTGGCGGGAAAAAGTGCATATTACTTTATTATGACCTCAATTTCCATTATTTGTATAAAAAAGTAATACTTGTTTCACTTATACATTCTTTTGATAGAAAAATTACTCAATATTTTGTTAAAAATAAAGACTTATTTTACCGCCTAATCTAAATATTTTCTTATTGGCTCAGTAGAAATTAAACGCAACAACCAATCAAAACGTAATTGTTTTTGTCTCTTGACAGTCATATGAAAATACCTTTGATTATTTGATATAAGAACTGCATGTATTTTATATTATCTATGTTTTGAACGCCATTTTTTAATTTTGCTTATACCACGAGCGGTTGATTTATATTTTCTTACTCTGATATTGTATTATAGAAACTACTTATTTTCATTATTAACTTTTAAGATTAAAAAAAAAATCGAATTTGTATTATAGAAACATTTGGTTGGCTGCATAAATAACCTTTACGAGTTTATTGTCTTTATTTTGACCCATCAAGGTAAACAACTTCATAGTAATATTTATTTTTGTAATATATACAGGGTTTTTAGATTTAGAGAGTTTTTTTTGTGAACAAATCCAGTATCTAATATAAATTTTGTTGAAATAAAATTTTGTAAAATCTTTTGAAAGTATACAAAAAATTCTACATATTATATGAAGCATTTTAATTTTGCCATTTGTTGAGGGTAACAACACATGTCATTAATTATGATCGGTATTTCTCGTTCCAGTTTTACTATCTTTTGATACTTATTTATTCGCGTAATGACATTCTTGCAGTCTTAGTGCAGTTTAAACTAATATAGATACTATTTTCTCAGGGAAACAATGAGTGACACTCCAGATCAAAATGATCCCCCTAAAGATGTAAGTAAAATCCATTTTAATATTATTTTAGAATAATTTACACATTCCATAAGTATTTATCTTGTATGTGTAGATTGATTCAGAAGTTCACCTTTATATTACTTTTTAGATATTTTTGTCAAATATATATTAGTTTTACTTTTAACCTGTTTAATTTTTATTACAACAGGAATTAGACACAGCTTAACTGAAATTTTAAAAGGCCTTAAGAATCAAATATTTGCTCTCTTACATTTAGTATCATTTGTTTGTTAACTTTATTCTCGTTTACTTAAATGTAGCCTAAAGAGGTGGAAAAATTAGAAGAAGCAAAACTGAAGGCTAAATTTCCGAATGCTATGCTGGGAAGAGGTGGTTCACATTCAGCATTTCTACAAAAGAGACTAGCAAAAGGAGTAAGTTAATATATTATGATTTGACTGCAAAATTTATTCTTCTGATTCAAAAGATATATATAATTTTTCCAACCTTTTCAGCAAAAATTTTTTGATTCTGGTGATTATCAAATGGCAAAGCAAAGGCCAGGAAACCTTTCTGCACCATTCAAAGCTCCAGCTGCACCTGCCAAGCTACCTACTGGAGATGCCATCCCCACACCAGATACTGTGCCATTGCGGAAAACATCCATTATTCAGCCTAAATACCAACCCTCCAGTCAGACATCCTAGCCATCAAACAATGTACCCTGGCCTCATAGATATGTGACTTGCATTCCAATCCCATTGTGATCATTTATTTATAAACATCTCAATGTTAATAAACATACACTGCAAGGTGGTCAATTTAATGTTATAATAATCACAACATAGTTCAAAAATATATTTTGTAATCTATTCAAACTTTTAGTTGCTTGCAATGAGGCCTTATGTATTTAATTTATAAATCATCATTAATCTTTTATACTAATTGTTTCTGATATGTTGGAAATGAAACAAAACTGTTTAAATTCAACTGTTATATTTATGTATAAAAGTTAGGTAAATTGCATGAGTCCGTGAGTGATAAAATTGTGCTGTTAACATTTAGTTCCTCCTGCAAATGTTAAATATACTATGCCTACTAATTTTAGATATTAATAGTTAACAGTGAGTCACAAAATGATGTGATTAACAATCACATATTATTTTATTACCACATAATTAAATAACTCTCAATAAGACCAAGAGCCTACATTTCTATAGCAATGTTAAAATGGCCATGGTCAAAAAGAATTTGCCTTTTTTTATTTGTAAGTGCCCAATTTTCTGCTTATTTGACATCTGACAAGTTTTGGCTGCACCAAAATTTTTAAAATTTGACCTTTGAAGCGGTGCTTATATTAGCCAAGAATTTAGCTCAAAATAAATCATTTTATTGTTTAAGATAAAAGTTTTGGTGTTAAAGTTGAAAACTTAAAATTGAGAATGTTAAAGATCTTATCACTGTAGATTTAAACAAGCTTATAATATTTAAGTTTATTTTTGTGTGATTTCTTTTAAAACGCTATCCACTCAGCACGCAGACAGTGTAAGGAATGTTAAGATTTAGAGTTATGATGATACTTATATAATTAAAAACTTAATAAAACATGAGCTTTATTTTACAACCTGTCTGCCAAAATCAGATCTTTCTCTCTAAGAGAGAACTAATTGATATGCTTTTTAATACTTTGTAACATGAGAATTGTTAATAAAATACTAGAGCTAATATTTACATATGGCAAAAAAAATACTTAATTGGGTCAACAATGGCACTGATTACTTGAGAATTCTTTGACATCAGTCTTGTAGAAGCCATGTTTTGGTATTTTCACTGCATGTTTTATATGCTGCTTTCTGAAACAAAAACAAAGATTATTATAGATAGTTAAATAGTATTGACAAGAATAGAATATTATAGAATTATGTACAGATTTAGGATGAAATTAACATATTCAATCATAAAAAGGGCTTAGTGTAAAGTAAAATTAGTTCAGGCAAAAAGAAAAAAAAACGGTTGAAGAAATTCCTTTCACCAAATAAAATGGTGAAATATTAAGCTGGTCAATAAAATTTTTGTTTATTGGAAATTGTTTATAAATTATACAAACCAGGGTTCCAATGCACATAATCAGGTGTAGCAGCTGCCTGGTACTCACGAACTAACTCGTCTACAACTGAACGAGATTCATCAAACTCCTCCAGTGAGTCTCTAAACATGGGTTCTTTGCGGAATACGTCTATGAAGGCCTCGCGCTTGCGCAGCTTGTCGAATTGTTGAAGACAGCGATCGAAGAGCTGCAAATGACATAATAATATAAAAGTAGTAACAGACAATCGAACTTGGTACGAGCTGGACAGCGGAATCGGAGCGAGCCAAACCAAATCCGTTCATCTCGAGTCTTGTCCGTCGAACAAAATTATTATTGTTTCGTGTTCGCTCGGTTCGATGGTTTGCGTATCGAATTTGGTCAGTTCCGTAAAGATTCTGCGCGTCTGTGCGAATATTCTCTAGGTATGACGTTGACCAGCGCATGCTCGCACTATGGCGGAAAATGCATCGCAAGTTTCTAAGAGTAATTGTGACGATATACTACTATTGAATTTCAGCTCTCTAAATTCTAATCCAGATGCAAGTTATGTTAACTTTGGAATAAGTAGCTCTTCTGCAGTAACAGTTTTTCCCATCACAATTTCAGTTTTCGTGATTAGAGGCTTAACCATGGAGGAGCTATGTTCACCCGTGGAAGTGCCATGCTGACGCACAAATTGGGCCGGCTTGTCCGAAGTGATACCACGGGCTTACAGAATACTCAGCGTGAAACGGTACTTTTACTGTGTTTCGCAGAGTGAGCGAGGATATCGGAGGCCCATAAAAGTGCCCGTAAAAAGCCGGCAACACAACCAATGCACGGACTGTGGCGCGGTTGTTCTTGGGCGTTGGTGTTCTCTTATCATATAGGAGACCCACAATCTCCGTTGTCTGATATAGAGTAATTAAAAAAAATTAAATTAAAAAATTATAAATTAAATTTAAGACTTCCTAAAAAGTATCGTGATCTAGTCGCAATTATATAGGGAAGTTTTTGCAATCAAGTAATTTTATTAACTTTATGTGACTGAATTCATAACGATTTTTCAAATATGTTTTAGGCCCACTCCTTTCTTTTTCGTGATGTTTTTGGCGGCATGTTGCCGCAACAGCAATCGCAATTTTAGCGCACTCGGATAAGTCGGAGGCATGACGCGTGCAGCACTCTGTGCACACGCGGTTACTCCGAGACACGGCCGTATGTTGTAACTAGCGGATTTAGTACGCCGTACCAAGTCCGCTGTCCGGCTCGTAATATTATATGAATTTTGTGTATATCATAGTGATTTTTTTTGTATTATACAACTGCAGTCTAAAGTTTTGTGCTTATTTATATAATAATTATTAATTACTATATGTATAAATGGAAAATCTGAGAGACTTCTGCAGCTACCATTTTCATGTTAAGTATTATCTACTTCTTCTGAGCCTGTTTACACGAAACATTTTTCACTTACCAAGAAACTTCTGCGTGATACGCATTTAAATAGTCTGAATCTGTAGGTGGGAAGTACTTACTGAGGATATATTAGTATGATTAGCTAGCAGTAGGCCTGACACTTTGTGTGAAGCAGTGACATACGGAGAGCGGCGAGACAATGCCACTTGAATGGACGCGGGTCCCCAGGGAATGAACGACACCAACTTACGTTCACGGATACGTTGTAACGACTTATGCACTTGAGATGGGTCTACTTCTCCCTAAAATTATATATTATTTGTCAATTAAATTATTAATATATTAAGAATCCAAAAGTAAGGGTCTGATAAGCTACTATCCCAATTATGATAAAGAATGATATGAAAGCAAAACCTAGAATTGTAGTATTTAAATTTGACATAATACCTGAATAATATTTAATATGGAGATGTAGCAATGTTGGTTTGCTCTATCAGGGCTTAAGGAAACCATCATGTTCTTTGGCTGCAGAAGCCTTTGCATTACATCTAATACTGTTGTCTTTCGGATTTTTGGAGCCTGTAATATGTAATTAATAATTATAGTTCCTATTTTATTTAATAAATAGATGCTACTGGAATTTACAGAAGTATTATTCCCGAAAATATTAAATTTAATTAAGGCAATTTAACAAAAAAGGAACATAATTGCAAAATAATACTGACAGTATTAAGTTCATGGTCTGCCGTGAGTGGAGTGTAGCCCGTCATTAGGAAGTGCAAACGTGGAGTTGGAATCAATGGAGCTACCAAGCTGATCAAGTCATTGTTCATATATGATGGGTACCTGAAGTGTTAAAATCTAATTTGAAGGACATTTGCCTCTTGTGCATGAGCATTAATCAATTTATATACAGTTCCAAAGTGTTTTGATTATAAATTGATAATATTTTTTTCAATATCAATATGTCTCTTTGAATATTAAATACTATTATCAGACCTTATATTTTTAATTTTCTACTTGTGGAATTTTACCAGTAGAATACATAACAAGTTGTACAATGTTTACTGTGTCTTACTTGATCTATTTAGTGTAAGTGATCTTTATGATTGAATAATCTGTTTTTCTTACCTCAATGTAGCTGTACTCGCACTCATAATAGTGGAGACGAGTGTGTTTATTTGTGCAAATGAGGGGTTCTGTATGTGTAGGCGATCACTTGCAATTCTATTAAGTGCTGTGTTATCCAATACCATCACACAATCCGCACTCTCTGTCAGCCTTTTCAGTGTTAAGAGCGAGTTGTAAGGCTGGACCACTACATCACTACAAAAAAAGTTTTTTTAGATGTCTTTCTAACATCTGATAACTGTACCATGTATGTATGGCAATGTGGTTGATAAATTATTTTACCTGATTTCATCCAAGTTAGGAAATACACTGTATGTTTGAACCAACTTCTTTGGGAACCTATCAGATAGATGCTCTAATATGTAAGAGCCCATACCTGAGCCAGTGCCTCCAGCTATAGAATGGCACAACACAAAACCCTGTAGACAAGAAAAAATAATTAAATTTATTTAATTCTATTTTGTTGTTTAATAAAGGCAAGCTTTTTCATGTAAGATTGTAAGCCAAACAATTTTTGTTCTAGCTATCACATAATATACTAAATTTAAAGTAAGTCTTATTGGTTTAATTTTTTTTAAATTGTCGAACACTCTTACCTCCAAATTATCACTTCCATCAGCTTCTCTATTGATTATATCAAATACTTCTTCATTTAGTTTTTCTCCTTGAGCATATCCAGATGCCCAATTGTTACCTGCACCACCACCATGCTTAGATAAGTATACGTTCTCGGGATTATACAGCTGGAACAATTATCTACTGTGCAAAAGATCTTAATAACTGCCTTTATATGCAGTTTATACTACTACTATAGTTTAATTTAAAAAAAATCGTTTGACTTTCTTTTATACCTTTGCATATGGCGAGTTCATAATGGTGTGAATAACGCGGGGTTCCAAATCTAGCAGCACGGCTCTAGGAATGTAATGGTCATCATCTGCTTGATAAAAAAATACATCCTTACGATCAGATCCAGCAGAAGCAAACTCCTCTAATATACCTTCTGGAGAAATACCATGTTCTATACAAAGCTGCTTCCAAAATTCAAAGCCAACTGTAAACAAATAAACATTTATTAAACAATTCTAGATAAAAACCTATAGTCAGTACCATACTTACTTTGATTACCGCATTGGCCAAGCTGTAGTGTGATCATTTCACTCGGCATGATGTCAGTGTTTTAAAATAATTTTCGTAGTAAAATTAGAGTTATCTTATTAGTTTCTATTTATTTTACTGCTCTTCAATTAAAACCATTTAACCGTCTAAAATCAAACTTTTCTAACAACAAATCATTGTCAAGTCTAAAGACTGCTGTCATAATCGTGAAAAGGTACGTTATTAGAATGATACCTAATTTTTATTATGGAGCTAATTAGCGTATTTGTTTCAATTAAATTATTAGAAATTAAAGGCAGCTCCAGTATTGTTTTGCCACTTGTTGTTGTTGAAATTTTTTAAATGTTTAGAATATATTATGCCCAGAGTACATACATACTTCGTACAGGTGTCACTTTTCGTGAAGACTAGCTATCAGGAACGAACGCAGAGCTATCGCAATTGGCATTTCGCCAATCAACAAAGTTTTGTCTAATGTCCATACCATAATAAGTTATACCTACTAACTTCTAAGTTACAACTTAAAAAAAACTATCTTTCTTTAATGCTCACAAAGAAAACAACAACCTAAAACATATAATTTGGCGTGTTAACTACTTATTGTGCCTGTAAAATAATAAAATGGTGAGATAGTTAAGTAAATTAAAAATAACATTCAAATCTTATTGGAAATAAATAGGAATTGGTTGACCTTCACTGAGATTTCTCAATTACCACCTACAAATGGACTTGAGAAATTAAAAGTTATCTGAATAATGTCATTCTACAATGTTCGTGTGTTAGATATTAATTAAAGAAGCGCGTAATAAGTTTCTCATTTAGCTTATGCAATCGAGTCTTAAGAAGTAAATGCTATTTGTTACATAAAATCATATTAGGGATTTTTAATATTATTTTCAACTATACAATATTATTTTCAACTATACAATATAAGAAATATTGAATTTGTAGAATAGTGTATAGACTGATTTATATTCTATTAATTACAATAAAATGCCAAGAAAACTATTAAAATTTTTAATAGTGTTTGATAACACTTCCTTACTTTATTTTCCTGGTCAATTTTTATCAGGAAAAGTTTTGATGGAATTACAAGATGACACTCCTGTTTTAGGTAAGTGATTAAAACTGTTTTATTAACCATGTAATGAGGTAGCATAATTTCTCAATTGATCAAAAAGTTATCAGTTGTGTGGGTGGAAGAAGGTTAACTGGTTAAATACAGCACCTTAACAGATATGTAAAAATTCCTCTATTGGTACTAGTTACTCTTAAGTCAGATATTAAACTAAAAATTCAACTTGAATAAAGAAGAGAGATCCTTAGAGTTCTGTCTGTTCTGTGTTAGTATTTAATATTAATATATAATATACTATATAAAAAATTTAATATTGTTTTTCAAAGCTGTTTGAGTTACTAGTATTAGCTAGTTTATATAAAAGTTTAAATATATTGTAAAGTACAATAAAATATTTTTTGTTTTTTTTAGGTTTACATTTCCATGTGATAGGTGAAGGAGTGGTGAGAGTAGGTTCAGGCAGACATGAGAGACTATTTGACAAGGAAAATTATATTGATTTTCGAATGAGATTATTGGGAGAGCCAGGTAATGAAATCCATCTTAATAATTAATTATCATAATATTACAAACTGAGATTAAATGATTGATGAACAACACAATATTTCATTTTAAACTATTTAATTTTTTACAGGACACAGTGCTTCTGTTTTATCACCAGGCATCCATAGTTTCCCATTTAAGCTAGGTCTGCCCATGGGTCTTCCATCCACTTTTCTTGGTACTCATGGATGGGTTCAATACTACTGTAAAGCAGCATTACGGGAGCCAAATGGGCTAACACATAAGAATCAGCAAGTATTCATTGTGATGAACCCAATTGATTTGAATTTGGAGCCTCCTGTTTTGTCTGTAAGTTTTATTTTTTGTGTTACCATGATAAGGAAATCCACTTTTTCACAATAACCATGTATAATCAGTAACAGCAGGTGTATGTGAAAGTGGTAATTAGTTCAAAATGATTGCTTATTGTTTTATTCATAAGATAATTAGTTCCAGACTGTGATAACAAATTCATGTTATGTATTTGACCTCAAATGATCTATTTAAACTTAAAATTAATTTTAATAGCAACTAATATAGTACTAAAGCTTTTATTAAAAGCTTTAGACTGTTACATGACATTTATTTAATTCACTTTTCTAATTCAATTCTATAATCAAAGTTTAATATTCAACCATTCAGAAATGCCACAATTTTTATCCATGATAAAACTTATCACTTCTTTATTAAAATCATTTAACAAGTAGGAGGCTCACCTAGGATAAGAGTTCCTCTGCTCATGGACACCCCCAGCCCTTGCTGAGCCACGGGTGCGTTGCCGGTTTTATGGCGATAGGCACGCTCTTTGAAGGTCCTGAAGTCATATTAGTTTGGAAATACCTTTGTAGGCACCTGATTCCAACTAACATACAAAGAAATAGATGTATAAATTTATTTTTCGACTAGTCAATTTAGGTGAAAAAGTACGTAAAGTAAAGCAGCTCGAATTGTTGACGACCAGAACCTTTCCGATCAGTTTGAATCTGGCGTTGCGTAGATACATTGCTTAGCTCAGCATCTTCTACTTCTTCTTCACGGGGAATGTTTGGAGGAGCTGTTTGGATTGATACCTACTGCTGAATTTAGAACATCGAGGCAGAATACAAACTTTCATCGCTTTCACCTCGATGTTTGTCATTCCACAACTGAGCGTTTTTTAAGGCATTTTGTGCCGCGCACCACCTCTCTGTGTAATCAGCTGTCAGCATGGTTATTTCCAAACCAATACGACTTGGGGACCTTTAAGAAAAAAGCGTACATATTCTTTAAAGACTGGCAAAGCCTCGGCGGGTCTGCAATGGCTAGGGGTGTCAATGGGCGGAGGACTGCTTGCTGTAGGTGAACCTCCTACTCGTTTGCCACCGTTCATATAAAAAATTGATTTTCTCTCTAAATATTGTAGCAAGAATTCGAGTTGGAGGTAGAGCACAAGTTGGGCGTGGGTTGCGTTGGCGGTGGATCCGTTCGCTGTCGCGTTTCGTTGGATCGCGGCGCGTATGTCCCGGGACAGAGCGTTGCACTCTCAGCGCACATAGTCAATAACTCAAGGACAGCCTTAAAATGCACAAGAGCGGCACTCACAGAGGTATTTAAAATAAACGATTGATTCCTTCAAGAATTGTTTAGCAAAAAGACAAATCCACATAGGAGAGTTACTTTTATTTATTAGTAATTATAATGTTTTTATACCTAATCAATTTCTTTTTATTCTCTCTGAATCAAACGCATTTAATATCAAGTGTGGTCGAGACTCTAGAATTTAAAGGATGACTATATGCAAATCTATGAGTTGTGTTTAGTTCAATTTTTTTATAGGTAGCAATAGTTTGTATAGATTTAGCGATAACTAACTGTAGGCTGTTCCATGCGAGATTTAAAGCTTATGGTTGTTTTTAAGACGATCAAAAATCAATGTAAAGCATGAAATTTGCAGACAATTCAATATATAGCACATGGGAAGGTAGCAGCGCGCGAGGTCCGCGAATTATCGCGATTGGCGCACGGGAAAACACGAGCTGGTGAGATGGATAAGTGGCGAGGGGAACTACTGTATGTACCGCCTCTACCGCCAACAAATCTCCGCGGCTGCCATCTAATATCGGTGCAGTATGATGTCTTCGTGAGTATATTTCCTGTTTAACAACTCAATTTCTTTAAACTACTATTCTTTATGGTATAGCGAACAATTAAGCAGACGGGTCTCATCTATGGTAAGAAATTACCGCCAACAGCAACCGCACTACATTCCGCACATTGGTGGTATAATTGCAACTTTTTACAGCGCTTGAGTGGTATAATTTCAAGGGCTTCCAACATCGTCAATTAGTGAAACGTATTACAAGTACTGTTTCTGTGATTCTGTGTGGTATTCTGTGAACCCGTGGTATCATTTCGAGCCGGCTCATCTCTTTCACGGGTGCGACTCGCCCCACCACCGTCAAACCATACCAAAGACTGAATAAATTATTTAAATAAATTTGGATCAGGGATTGAACCCTATACTTCTCGTGATATGTTTATATGACCATTTACCTACGAGGCTCTCGAATATGTATGAGCTGTTATGAGAACTATTGTCATTTATAATATTGTTCTCTCAGAAGGGAAGTGACCACTATTGTTATGTATATTAATGGTGTGAAATAAGTTTTATGGAATTTTTTTGTTATGAATACATATCTTATGCCATAATTAATCAAGGTGAAAATATTTCATTCTATTAGGCCAGTTTACTAAATCTTGGACTCTAAAATTTGTCTATTTTAATTGCAGTTTATAATTGAACCGAAGAGTTTAGAAAAAGAGATAAAATTACAACTACCAATATTGCTGGGAACATACCCATTCCGTGATGACGACGACGAGACACACCCTCCAACACATTACCCCAGCACTTTACCCATATTCAGACCTTGGCTTCATGAGAAACAAACATAGGCTGGAAAAAATGACTCTGGATTCAAATATTGAGTATTTTAAACATTTATTGTTTGGAATTTTAAGTCATAATTTTATATTTTAGTCTCTAAAAGATTTACCTTCTATGTAGGTTACGAGTTGATCCAGATCATGGTTTTTTTTTGCAAAAAAACAAGTTTGTAACCTTATAATCAGTTTTTTTTTAAATTACATTAGGAGATTATGTCTAACATTAGAAATGTTAGGTTTTTTCCATTACCTTACACATTGCAGTAGGGCTATAATTCAAATCAAAAGTTTCTATATTCTGGGAGCCATGGCCCCCACAAAGAGGTATGAGGATATGTACTTTTACTTTCTATAGCAAAGAATAGAAGTACATATTTATAATCGAGACATTCTATTAATTCAAAAACCCATTTAAATCTACGAAATATTTAAAACCGTGCCATGTAACTTGATAACAATATTTTGATATGCTATTTAGTAAATTAATTCTACAAATGACGTACTTATAGGATTAAGTCATTTATTCGAATTTTATTGTTTTCTAATGATTTTTTATATTAACCTGTGATAGATTTTCCGTCCATTTATCGTAATTATATTCGTCCAATTTATATAAGGATTTATTGATAGTAAACTGTTACTAAATTTTGTATCTATAATTTAGTTATTATATAATAAAATCTTATAATACTCATTGTTTTATTCATGTTAAAATATAGAAAAACACTTTTAAATAAAGTAAATTTAATGAAATCACAGCGGTTTTCTTAAATAATTGGAGACGAATTGTAAAAGCTGAGTATCTATATAGGGTAGTTGTATTGCCGGTACTTGATACATCTTGAAATAGCGTCTAAATATTGAACCTATTGATCAATGAAACAATCGTACAGCTTTCAGTCAAGACTATTAAGAATGTACGTATTTAATCATATTTATATTATTGCATTGCATATCTCAAAAATACTACTACACTTGTTTTCTAGTAACAAACAAGGATATCTTCTCGAGTACAAGACCATGTTTTCGAGAAACATGAAATTTATAAATCTTTGTGCATCAAACGCTTAGACTTGAATGAAATTTAGAGGGTTGTAAATTGTATTATCCTATATTTTTATTTATAAACTTGTGAAAAACGAAAATGCGTTTATCTTTGTACAATTAAGCTATAATTACAAAGACGCGCTCTCAAAGCCAATGGCATAATGAGGGTAGGTACTATAAAACATATGACGGTGGTTAAAGTCAGGCGAGTTTGTTGGCCAGTGCTAGGTGAAGGCCGGCTAGTTGCGTTGTCCATTTATCAAGAGCTGAATAACGCGCGGCGCCTCTGGTACTACTAGCTAATTCCAGTACTGAGTTCACTTGGTCGATACGTCCACTAATTGTACTGAAAAATAATAGCGCAGTGTGTTCATTTATATGTATAGATAAATTTTATCAAATGTTGTATTAACATCGGCAGCGTTTCAATAAATAATAATTTGGTGCTATTTTGCTATTCACTGCGACGTCCATTAATCACGTGAGGCTTCAAAGGAGGATATTTTCCGAAATATCACAAGGGGGAGGAAGGGTCTAGTAAGATATCACGTGTAATTATTTTTTGCCAAACACTTTGTAATTTTATATAGGTGTTCTATATTAATTAATAAAACTACATTATTTTAATACGCGCGACTTCTAAACGAAAAATATGATTATACTTTATACCTGTATATAAAGACTAGTGGACCCGGCAGACAACGTCCTACGCAATCATTATGAACCATGAACAATCCATGGGCAAACTAAATGCGAAAAATATATATACTACACATTACCCTCCATTTTTTGTATTCGGATAAAATCTTGCCCTTATACTGGTTCTAAGCTACCTCCCATCGATTTTCAGTCATATCAGTTCAGCCGTTCTTGAGTTATATAATTAACACGGCTTTTTTTCTACATATTAAACTAAACTAAACAATAATATTAAACGAGAATTTAAACTTTATGCACCGGTAATAAATTACAAATATAGAAAAGGGCTGTTTTGAGGGTTTCTCTGGGAATTATTCTAATTTTTCTCACCTTTTAAACCTTCCCTAGACCTTTATGAACCTTTCAAGACCAAGATAAGATAAATCTGTTATCGAGTTTTAGCGAGACTAACGAACAGCAATTCATTTTTATTCTTAAAGATATTATTCGGAAAAGTTTAGGATTCTTTGTAGGTACTAAAAATACACTTGATGTTGGATAGGGGAGGAAGGGGTGGTCTTAAATCTCGGTATATATCACGAAAGGGGATGAGGTCAAAACATGCTAAATAAAAGATCACTTGACTAACGGACGGCCCCTATTGCACAAAAAATTTTACTTACTTATCGAGAATGCACGTTACCAAGAGGTTTTCTACCTCCTTTTCATCTATATTTAATTCCTTAGATATGAAGGGAATATTAATTCTAGTGTATGGACCAATTAGTTTGATCAGTACTTGAGTTCTAATGTTTCTTAATAGATCCTCTATGTGTTCTCGAATAAAGGGATCATCCATTATATTGTTTCTGTTGTGTTTGAGTATTGACTCAAATTCATTGATATCGTTATTCTGATATGCCATCACTAAATTTGTCATTGCCAGGATTTCTGGATCATTTTTGTAGGGTTTCGCTTCTTGAGAATCAAATGGATTTATACCAGATTTCATAAGCCTAAAATTGAAAACAAAATTAATCAATACAGAGTTAAATAAGAAACCAAGAATGCTTATTTATTGATTATTATATTTACAAAATGTTTTTAGTTAGGATTATTTCCTCAAAAGACAAATAAATAGAATTATTTTTATGCAACACAAACAAATTTTATAAATTTAAGGAGTTAAACAGGTTAATTGTTTTAATGCAAAATTATATATTCGACATCTAATGATGTAGTAGACTCACATATTAGCTAGCACTAAATATTTGAGACACGTGGTCCTACGCGGGCTTCCAGATTCATCATAATTCTTGAATGCCTCAAAAAAGTCTGTATGCGCCTTCTCAAATTCTCCTTCGCGTAAGTGCATTTTACCACCACATTCTTAAAACGAGTTATTTAATATTTTAAAAATATAACTTACTGCTAATACATATTGATCTAGTAACCAATTTTTATAATACATTTTCCAGTAAGAAAGTCTAAAAATATTTTGTGTTATTATCTGTTCCCTTAATATTTATATAACTACATATATTGGAAGGATGGAAAATGTAGTTAACATAATTAATTAACAACATAGCTAATCATATTGAAACTAAATACTTTACAGATTAAACAATAGGCTGTTATATTTTATTAAATCAAATTAAATAAAACAAAACAAAAAACTAACTATATTTGTTTACAAATGCAAATATTCAATAATACCTCTAATCACTCCCATAATAAGTGGATGTGGTATGGCTGATTTTATATGCAGTGACTGTTCATAAAGTGCCTTTAATTTCTTATTGTTTTTTTGAGCTGTATACATTTGTATTTCTAAAGCGTAGATCTCTAACAATTGGGTTCCTTTTTTTAGATCATCTTCACCGTCATCTGTCTGGGAATTATATTAATCACTATTATTATTTTAAGAACTAAACTCAATAGATTAATTACGATAATACACATTGGTATAAGTTGAAAATTTTAATAGATAACAGTATTTCTATTATCAACAAAAACATTCTATTAATTTACCTGACAACTCTGGTGTAGTTGTTTCAAGATCTTAGCCAACTTGTTAAAATCTCCTCTATCATAGTACAATTTGCCCAGCTTGGTATTAGTTTTGAACCACAGTCTATCATTTTTTGCATCCTTCAATGCTTCTAAAGTAGTCTCATAAAAGTCTTGAAGAAGTTCCATCTATTGTAATTAAAAAAAAATATTTTAAAAATCCATTTAGGCTGACTTAATTTAAAGTAAAATTTATATTTAATTTTCTCATTTCATTTAAGTACATAAACTTACGTTTCTGGAGGTGGAGATGTAATCTAAGATTGAATTAATAGACTTCTCTGAATGATTTCTAGTAACAGCACTTTTAATGTATGTAAGGAGTTGCTTATATCTAGTCATCATTTCCGTGAAATTTCCCTATAATCATTCAAATGTGATTAAAAATAAACAATACCAATAAAGTATAATATAGTTACAAACGAGAGTTATGATAACATCTCATATTTGTATATATGTTTATTTAG
The DNA here is from genome assembly GCA_018230265.1 of Delias oraia. Classification (NCBI taxonomy): domain Eukaryota; kingdom Metazoa; phylum Arthropoda; class Insecta; order Lepidoptera; family Pieridae; genus Delias; species Delias oraia. The sequence continues at coordinate 29,423 of DWCF01001233.1, forward strand.
ACATATGTGAAAGAAAAAACTTACCAATTTAAAATTAATTTTTATCATCTGCTTAAGAGCTTTGAAGCCCCATTCTCCCTTTTCCCCACCTTCAAGCTCTAATACTTTTTGAAAGCTAAGTAATGCAGAATTTGGTTGGTCTTCTTTCAAAGCTTTACTATTATAGTACTGGTTTTCAAGGTCTACATCTGGTTCAGAATTACTATCCTCAGAATACTCCTTAAAAATAGCAAAAATACTCAAATCTATTAAGCATTCCGAAATGAAACTGAGTTATATTTGATATGTTGTCCAATTCAATAATAACATAAGCTCACTATTTGCAATTTTACAAAATATGGATAGAGAAAACTTATATACCAAGCCGTAATCTTCCTCTTCTTCACACATATAATCATCATCGTTGTCAGACATGATGAGACGAAAGCGATCTTGAGCAGATATTCACTAGATATGCAATTGCTGTAGACTTGGATGTAACCTTTGTGATCGCTAGTGTTAACTGCAATAATTTCAGCTTAAGTTTAATTTACATACTTAAAATCAATAAATTAACTAGACATATTTTCATACTTCACAGAAAATCACATTTAAAACAATTAAAAATACAAAATATATAAAATGTTACATGAGAAAAATTAAATAGTCGGCATTCGTTCAGTCGAATCTTGTTACACGAAACAGACAAAAAATTTTAAATGACGGTTGTCAATTGTCCTAATGACAATATAAGAAGTTTTCAAATATTTATGTTGTACAAAATATATGTAAATAAAATGTATACGTAAATATTAGTAAATAAAATATAAATATATTTAGGTAAACAATGATTATAATAGATAAATCTAGGAGTAAACATCTCAAGTCCAAATCAAAAACCTAAATTTTATTTGTACCCTATGGTTTATTTTTCTCATCTGTACCACAAAAAGCCGGAATAACAAATAACAATTATTAATTGTGAATTATTGCATCTAAATTAGTTATTAAACTGTATAATTATAATATAGTAAGTAAATAGATTATTTTCGTCATATGAAATATTTTGTTGTTGTCCAATTGTCATAACTAAAATTTTTTACTAAAAATTGTATTAAGCGCGATGGGAACGGAAAATATTGAAGACAAAATTGATGGATCAATTCAAAGTATTCACGTTCGAAACTTCTTTTGTCACGATAACTTAGAAATTAAATTTAACCGAAACGCAAACTTTATTATTGGACGAAATGGGAGTGGAAAAAGTGCCTTGCTAACAGCTTTAGTGGTTGGTTTGGGAGCTAGAGCTTCAGTAACTGACAGAGGAAGCAATCTTCACTGTAAGTTTTACTGTATTAAACAGTTGCATTATTTTTATAGTAACTTATATATTCGTATAAATGAACCACGATTGCTAGTTCAAGTTATCAATATATAAAAATAGGATTTTTAATTTTCATTTTGTTTTGCAGCTTTTATAAAGAAAGGTACAAATTCTGCAACAGTTGAAATAAATCTTAGGAATAGTAGCTCAAGAGCTTATAAACATGATATATATGGAGATAATATTACAATTGTGAGAACTCTGAATGCCTCTGGTGGATCAAATTACAAAGTGAAGTCAGTTACAGGTAAATAGAATTTGAATACATTGAATTCAATATATTTTCTTCTTGAGTTAATATTTCATGTACATTTATGTAGTTTTTAGATAGTAATCATATATTATTTTTGGTAATTGCAGATACAATTTTCTGCACTATAGTTTTACTACAGTTTTGTATTACAATATATATTTTTGCTGTTGTAATGTTTAACTATTTAGATGTGAATGTATAGTGGTTGAATATTGTTTTTTTTATCTTAATTAATATATTTCAATATATGTTTTCGTATTCAAGGAGAGGTGATATCAACAAAATTTGAGGAAGTTAAAGCAATTATTTTGGCTCATGGCATTCAAGTGGATAATCCTATTTCGGTCCTAAATCAAGATACTGCTCGCACCTTCCACACCTGTGATGCTAAAAAAAAATTTGAATTATTTAGACAAGCCACAAATTTAGAGCAGACTGAGAATAATTATAAACATGCCCTTCAGAATTGTACCAAAGCTATTGGTATTTGGAATAGAAAGAATGAGGTAAATTGTTATAAATGAACACTAAAAATAAGATGATTCTGAGGTTGTAAACCTCTGTAACTAAGTAATTTCCATGCTATACTGGAATGAATGAATGTTATACATGCTGAGTGTTATACAAATGTTTGATTGTGGAAAAATTGGGACTTTATTCAAAACATTAATGATTTTAGGCATGTCAAGAGCTTGAAAAGGAATTTAAGAAATGGAAAAATATACATGATCACATGCAATCACGTGATGCGATAGAGGCTAATAAAAAAGCTCTACAGAATGAGTATTACTGGAGTGAAATAGCTGAATTTGAAAATGAAGTTAACATTATACACACACAATCTGAGAAGCAAAAGATTAAAGTTCAGAAATTAACAGATAGGCTTGAAAATATGGCTCAAACCTATGGCAATACAACTTCAACTATTGAGTTAGTATTTTAGTAACAAAATCTAAGTAATTTATTCAATTAATTTTATTTACCTCAATATATCTTTTGCCTTCTTTATTATTTAATTGTTTTAGCTCTCTAAAACATACTTTAGAAGAGTGGATTCAGAAGAAAACTTCTCTTGAACAAGAATTACAAAGGTTAGAAAATGATTTAAGGACAGCGCAAAGCTCACAAAAGGCAGTACAACGCTCAGGACATAGTTTGAATGAACTTTTCTCCCGTGAGAAAAGAAAAGTTAGAGACCTTGAACGAGAGATACAGAATATAGAGTGAGTATTAATTTTTTTTAAATTATACTTTAAAATAAATAAAATCAGGTAATGTTTCCTTTATATAGCATGTATTGAAAAAGTTTATTATGTTATAGTTTCAGTTTCGATATACGAAACATATTTCGATTGAATAAGATAAATTGAATATCATCATCAAGTCCACTGCTGGACATAGGTCTCCCCCAAAAGCAGGGTGTTTTGCCTTAATCGCCAAGCTTGGCAGGCAGGTTGGTGATCGCAGAACATCTGCTGTACTCAATATTATTTTTATATATTATTATGATATTATTATTGAATATAATGGTGTTTTATTATATA
>DWCF01001234.1:0-32577 GCA_018230265.1 Delias oraia
TGGTTACAAATTTACTTATTTCAATTGATGCTCTCCGAGTGGAGACAGAGAGGCGATAATGTATCAATAAAAATATTTCAATTCTCTCCCATGCATGTATTTATTTCGAATTAACTAAATACATCTTAGTATCCACTAATCTTTATTGAGAACCAATCTTAATGACGACCAGATAGTCAGATTGTAATTAATTATCGCACGGTTTAAAAAGCGGAGCATCAAGTTGCACACTTCATTATGTAAATATGTTTATAAATGTACTTTAATAGTATTTAAATTGGTCGCGTTGGCCTCCTGTCGTAGCAGTCCAAATGCTAACGACACCCAAACTCCGCTACTTTCCTCTCATTATTTTTTAAGTGACGGCTCGGAATTCGGTTTCCGCTGCGACGTTCAATAATAAGTAGTTATCGTTCTGTCAGTAATCGGAATGACATGTGATACTGGATAACAATCAAACAGTGCACACGGTATTTCATAGAGCCCCTTTCGCTCGAGTACAATAATAATTTACGATACAACAACTTATATATCAAAAGAAATGTATATTATTGTCAATATATTTAAATAAACATATAAGGAAAGATATGGTATGTGATCATTAGTTTATTTTGAATCGAAAAGCCGTCTATACTATTTAGTATTCGCATTTAACTTGTGAATACATCATCAAGAGCACAATAGTGATCGATTCGCACGTGACTCGTCGTAATGCTGGTTCCGACAGAACTTTCAGTGATGAAAGGAATTCGTTATCAAAACTTCTAGTCTAATTCATAGTTTAGTTTTGCCTACATCTCAACGATGATAAGTGATAAATGACGGAACATATTATTCCTTAATTTTTTTATGTTAACGGTGGCAAACAAGCAGGAGGCTCACCTAGGCCAAGCGGTCCTCCACCTATGGTCACTCCCAGCCTTTGTAGAGCAGCGGGTGCGTTGCCGGCCTTTAAGGAAAGTTTACGCTTTTTTCTTGAAGGTCCCCAAGTCGTATTGGTTTGGAAATACCCCCGCTGGCAGCTGATTCTATAGAGAGGTGGTGCGCGGCACAAAATGCCGAATTAATAATGCCTAAACTCTATAAGATATTGTGTTAGTTGTTAGGAGACCAGCTGGCAGATTTATAATAATGAAAAATGAGAATAAGTTATGGCTTTTTATAAAGAAAGATACGTTAATTAGTTTTTTTATAAGGCAACAGAATCCGGTGCTGCTCAATAATAATTGTTAATGTTTCCAACCTATCTTTATATAAAACTAATAAGTATGACTCTACTTAGGTTATTGCCTCTGGAGATGTCCGACTTAGAATGAATGGATATAATGCCATTGATTGAGATACTCAAAACACATCTATTTATTCAGCGACGTTTGTCTACAGTGTGTATAATAATCCAAATATTTTTTTTTTGATGATCTTTACAATAAGTCTCTATGAGAAATTTCATTAACATTATCTCGTCCCTATACTTCTCTCTAATTTCTAAGTCTTGTGGTAATCTGTGCTTAAGTCGTCTGAATGTTCTAAATTTGAAAGAAACCAAAAACAGAAAAGTTTTTACTATTAGTTGCTAATGAATCTTGCAATAGACATGGTTCATTTATATCTTTTTCATGTCAATGAAAACCAGCACAAAGTTATTTATCGTATTTTTCATATTGTTAATACATGGACATAAATAGTTTATGATGCTTGAAAAGGTAATGCTCATTAGTTATCGAACAAATCGCGTGTGACGGACCCACCCTGTACACACGCTGTACACACGCAGCGGGTGTGCAATCTATTCAATTCCAAATGGTAAGCACAATACATAAATAATAGGTAAGAAATGTGCTAAGCCGAGAAAATCCTCTATCGGCTTTTAATTTCCTCAACAATGCCATGTCATTTACATTCAGCATGTGAAATGTCACTTCTGAATAAAACATTATTGATCGACTAATAAAAGATATCGCGATTCGATTAGACAATTTCATATAATAGTATACGTTATACGTAACTAGAGGTATCGGATTCGACTCTCGGTCCGGAAGGATAATAATTATAATTTATTCGGTTTCTAGAAAGGTTTGACAGTGGCCAGGTGAGTGTCTTTATAGTGTCGCACCCGTGGGAGAGCCATGCTGATGAAATAATTGGGCCTCCTCGTCCGAACTGATACCACGGGCGTACAGAACACTCAGCGTGCAATGGTAGTCAACTCAACGGACGTTTACAAAATATATAACTTATTCTATATTAAACGGAGCCTCAACGGATCCATCCTATGCAATGTCTTAATAAATATTATTAGATCTCACGTCTTTGTCTGCGTAGTAAAGAAAGCATTCACCTCGATATATCAATGTAAGGCGAGACAACGTAGCAAACACGTAGTCCGTAGAGCTGTTTCCGGCTGCACTGTATTACTTTAGACTTGGGTGTTTTCTTTATTTTAGTTAAGTATAAAAACATATAAATAATTCATCATTCACAAGAAAACATTTATTTATAAGATAAAACCGGTTAAGACCGTTTTTTATACGTTTTAGAATGAAAAAAAGATTAATTTTAATTAAGCATTATGATAAGAGTCTACCTACAGGCAAACGGAGTACATTTTGATTTTAAATAATTTACATAATATTAAGTTATATGTCGTGAAACATTTTTTCCATAATATATAATACAATCTGAAGCGTAGTCCGTATGTATATAGTAGAATCGAAGAAGTCCATCAAAAACAAGAAATATTACCTTCTATAGAATTGATTTGTTTAGGTAATAAAAACCCGACGACCGAACGCAGTTGTCATTGTATTTGGGAGCGGAGAAACTTTTGCTATATTTATCAAACGATATCTGAACAAAAGCGATTTATTTGTAGAGTTCTTTAAAAATATTCTTCTTTTGTTCGGGAAAATAACAAAAGGCGACTTAGTGTCGCGCAATATCGCTCCAACCTCCTCGCTGCACGACATAACCCTGCGATTGCTTAAATACACCGACATATCAAACTTATACCTATTGTACACTTCTCTTTCACCCTTACTAGGGCTATAATTCTTGTGAAACGAGTATTTCTTTCATAATTCAGACTTAAACCGATTATAGAGCCTATTATATCTGAAATTAAGCACATATTTGCCTCCATCAGAAACGTTATGTATCCAAATTATTTAGGTAAAGGTACATGTATTTAAGTGGAATTGTTTTAAAAGTTAGGGATAAAAATTATTATTATTTCAGAATGTTTACTATAAATGTGTATTGTAAAGAAAATAAACCAGTCGAATTCCGAATTTCGATTCGAAAAATTTTAGAGCCTCGTTGCTAAATGGTTTCATTAGTCTATCACGAAGCGAGAGGTACTGGGTTCGAATCGCGGTGCGAACAATTATAATTTAATTTATAATTTCTTCGGTCCCCGGAAGGGCTTGACGCACTCGTGGGGAAGCCATGCTGAAGCATATGTTGACGCACTAATTGGGGCGGCTCGTCCGAAGTGATACCACGGGCTCACAGGAAACAGCGTGAAACGGAAGCTCTACTTGAAATGGTACTTCTACTGTGTTTCGCTGAGTAAGTGAGTATATCGGAGGCCCTTAAAAATACCGACGTGGGTGTCCATGGACGGCGGTGTTCTCTTACCATGAACGACATCCACCTCCTCCGTTGTCCGCTATACCATAAAAAAATTAAAAACAACTCGTTCTCGTTCTGCAATCACTTAAATAGAAAAATAATTTTAAATAAGTTTTTAGATAAAATGTCTGTGAATAATTAATAAATATTAGAAATCCTAGTGTAGAGTTAAAACATGGATAATCTGTCGTAAATTGATTATTTTAATTAAGAATGGGGTCCAAAAGAAAAATTTACAAAGGAAGCCTGAGAGGGCTTAAACGGCACTGCCGCTTGTAATTGTTAACGCTACGCCGCACCGAGATGTGGTCTCGCCAACGAAGGGGAGACAATCTCGCCATTCATCTCCACAGATAAAAACTACCCAGCCTCTATAGTTTATCTATAGACTGAATAATCCCTACATAGAGACGATAATTACCAGGAAAGTTTTGCGAAGTCCTTGTTCACAAGACAAAGAAAAATATTTATTAAATCTTTATATTAAAATACTATTAGCCTGTGAGAGCCTCGAAGATAAGTCGTTTAATAAGTTTACCATGAAGCGAGAGGTATCGGGTTCGAATCCCAGTCTGGAAAATTATAAATTATAACTTATTTTATAATGTATTCAGTCTCTGGAAGGCCTTGCCAGTGGCCGGATGAGTGTCTTAATATTTTCGCACCCGCTTATTGTCTGCTGTACCATGAAAATATTTAAAAAAAATAGAAAATTTATAATATAATAAATAAGCCTTTAATAAACAATAAGAGCCTGTTTTAGAATGTTGTTGCAGAATGAAACTAATGTTTACCCAGTTTTATTGCAATGACAAAAGCAATTAAGGCAGACAACAGATGCAAGTCCCAGTATATTATCACAAATATTTTGAATGCCCTTCGGCTTTTTAAGTATAAAGAGAGAGAGATGGGTATGTGGTTAGAGAACCCCGCCGCCCATAGACAAGCACGCCACAGTCCGTGCATTGGTTGGGTTGCCGGTATTTTACGCCACCCAAGCAGCATTTTTAAGAGCCTCACTCACTCAGCGAAACACAGTAGACGCACTGTTTCAAGTACATCTACCATTTCACGTTGAGTTTTCTGTGAGCGCGTGGTATCACTTCGGACGAGCCGGCCCAATTAATGCGTCAGCATATTCTTCAACATGGCTTTTCCATGGGTAGATACATTAAATACAACTACAGTGTGTCTTCAAACATTTATTCAGAAAATAAATTTAATAATAATTTATATCTTAACGAAATTATAATTTAATAATTGTCAATTGTCCTTGTCAAAATATCTCATAGGTATATAATAGATAACTTGGTACATCCCTTACATTGAAATTTATCTTTCAATTTCGTTAATAGACAATCATATTATATTTTTGTAATAAGATACAAAGTTTTGCAATATTTGATTATTGGAGAGACTAAAAAAATAAAATAGGGATAAGAATCTTAAATATCGTTGGTACAGTACATATATTTGTATTCTTATTTTAGAAGAGATTTAAATTTAAAACCATAGTTTTTTAAACGAAATCAGAATATATAAAGCATAACTATAGAGTATTATTAGAGCATCACATAAATACTGGCATGTATTGAGACCTACTCCATACATATTGCATATCTCTTGTGTGTAAATACGAGGCTTAGCTGGAGGCTTTAGTGTCGCGGCCGGCGCATGAATAAGACCTTTAGTTTAATGTATTCATTGTTTTACATAATATATTTTCAAGCGAAACAACAGATATTCTCGTGACAAACATATTTTATTTTTGAAATTGTAGCCATGATACCTACCACATGTGGTATCGTCTATCAGTAAAATGCTACTGTTACTACAATTTTTTTTTGTTACCTAGAAAATTACACGTTCTTATAGTACCTAAATTTGTACCCATTGGGAATAATTTAGTAAAAATTGCTTTCACTTGCGAATTCGTCTTTGATATATTTATAATAGTCGAACTCTCACGACATACAGGAAGCTTTCCGTTAGCGAATGATTTTTTAAAACCCATTGGTTTTTTGCCATAGAAATAACATTATTTTGATGTTGTTTTTTTAGAGTGTTCGTTTGTTGGATTATTTTCATTACAACATAATATCCTTTTATAGCGTTCGTTGGTAATGAGAATGACCTCGTGGTTGTGACCGAGCCGATGTTCAAGCGATGGCTTGCAGCCCGCATCGTGCTCCCAGCCGCTCGGGTTTCGTGGTTTGCGGATACAGCTATCTTGCCACGCCATTTTATTGTACTTCTATGTTTTTTCTTATTGGAAACACACTGTTATCTTGTAGAGTCCGAAGCGTCTAGTGAATTCAAGCCTTCTTGTTATTTATTTCCTTATATATACAAAGGTTTTAAAAAGTTACTATACCGGTAGAGAAGAGAGACGATTTATATTTTCTATGTGTGCAAAAAGATGTGATTCGCAAGTGGCTTTTAAAAGTTTCCTCCATGGAAATCATGCAAACCTCGCTTTATAACATGATTTAATCTTTAGAAACTTATAAAAAAAGAAAATATAAGTTTGATTCTGAATATGAATATTTTTTAATACCTAAGTAGGTACTTCTAGTACAACATTGTTCTAATATTTCTAATGAATATTTAATATTTGAGATATTATTGCAATAACAATCATTAAATTAAATTTCAGCGGTAGGTATATTCATATAAAGCTTGTAGTAATTTGTATACCTACTACTACTTATGTAGGTAATTTTTAGTCATGTATTTTACATTTGAATTTATCCCGCTTTAATATCGATAGATAGGTATATAAACAATATTATATTAATTAGCAGAGTAATTATTATTGTTTATATATTGAATGTAATGTATATACACAGATAAGTATAAAATATGTTGTATGGCAGTCCATCATGAACGAATATATGAGTTAATAGGTTGGCTATTTTAAAATGTAAACGTTGATCTTGTTATTAATAAAATATTTACGACAAGATTACATTTATCGCAAATTTTCATTCTAGTACACGTAGTTATTATAAAATTAACTCTCTGCAAGCGAAATTAATTTCTTAAATCTAAACTTAAGTAAATATTTGGTGTAGATTTTTGTGTAAAAGACATTTATGTAACAAAGTTAAATGGGTGTTAAATTTTTTGACTATAATAAATTTTTAAACTTAGAACTGCCTTTGGGATCATCAAAAGCACTGCTGTCTCCGGCTATTAAGCCATGACAGAGACTGGCAGCAGCTCTTTTTTTTTTTTTTTTGAAATAACTATCGCTGTCGGCATAAGGCCTCTACAGTTTCTCGCGGACTTTTGGGGCGAGCCGTAGGCTCGCCGAGACACTAGCTCTCGCGTCAATGAGGCATTTTGGTTTCTTTGTCTCGCGGCGCCTACTACGTGGCTTGATCAGCTGTTTGACATTCGAAGAGCCCTAGCGCCTGCGTTCTGGGAACGAGCCGCGGTTTGGGCGGACAGCGCAAGCGTCGCCATCTTTATTGAGCGGAGCGCCGCCGCTAGCCCACCCCGCGCCTTGTCTCCGGGAGCAAGCAGGGCGGGACGAGGAGGCCGGGGAGCGCAGCGCGCACGCGCGCCGCTTGCTCGCTCAGTCTAGCGCTCTTCGCAGATCCGCGCGCACGTTTGCGCGCTCTCCCTCGCAAGATCAGCTGATCGGCGCGCGCCCCGCGGCGCACATGCCGTGAGGCCGCGCCCGCACCATGACGGGCTACGCCCGCGGCGAGGCCGACTTCGCCGCAGACCGCTTCCGGCGGGACACACGGCCCGCCTCGCTTGCTCCAAAGGATTACTCGGTGCCTTTACACGTAGACTGCAGTATCGAATACGAGCTTCCCGACTGTGCCAAGCCGCCGCAGGGCGTCAAGATCGAGCCCCTGCTCATGATCCACCCCTCGCACTTCCGGAGGCTCGAGAGCCTCAGGCGCGTACCGTTCGTAAACAACTTGCCGCGGACGGATGGTGCAGTGCCGACGGGCGGCGGGCTGGGCGCTACGCCTGCCGCGGCAGCGCCAGACGCCCGTAGCCGTGCTCGCCAGGCGAGGCGCTGCTGCCGCGCAGCGCCGGCTCCGCCTGTCCCGCCGCCCCAACCAGCTGCAGCGCAGCGGGCTCGCATGCCCGAAGACGCGCGCCGCTATAGGCTCGAGTACCTCGCTGACGGCAGCAAACTAGCCCGCGGTCGGCTCAAGGCGCACCCATACCTGCCGCCCGAGGCACTGGACTGTGATATCCGCGCGCTGCCGCCGCCAGGGCACTATGAGCGCTTCGACAAGCGCGCGCTGCAGCAGCTACCAATCTACATGTAGCCGCCCGGGCCGTACTCTGTGATGTTTCGTTGTAATTAGCTAGTGTTAAGTGGCCCGCGACCCGCGGTCGGACCCGATACCAAATAGTACCTATGTGCGTTGATATACATATTGTTTGGAAGTTGTGTTGTGGACGCACGCCGGCTGACAGCAGCCGGTCCGCCGGCGAACGGCCGGATGCCCACCGACTTGGAACTATTTATTCGCAGTAACCGATGCTTCATAAGTTATTGTACGGTCGCTGATTCGTTGCGTATTTCTGTATAAGATATCATATCGATAAATATATGTTCAAAAATTGTATTATATTAAAATAAAATGTACCTATAGAGTAAAAACATGAAAGTGAGAAAAAAATATTACGAATAAAACTAGTTATAGTTATGTTTTCTAGAGGTGATGATATAGGGCAGTCCCGAGTGAACTAGATTCGTACTCTATTCTCATTTTGTAAGCAGTTATGTTTGTTAAAATTATATAATATAAAGAGTCCTCTGATGAATAGTCTGATTAACAAATATTCGGCATGTAAAAGTCTTATAATGCGCTTACTTAGCATATCATAGTATTATATTGTGTCATAGTCCAATGCCAAAAATATAACTATCTTTTTACAAAAATCCCTAATGCATCGTTTTATTTCGTTGTCGTTTGTGTCTACGGTGCCCTTGTGTAGTGATATCGATATTGCGAATACCAAGTGCTGTGTCTCCACATGGATATTCTCTACCCTGGATTTTATGACGATATTATCTAAGGTCCTGTAAGTATATTCTAAATTGATTTGATTTTCATATAAGAAGAACCCCTTCAAAATGGCGAACGATTATTTATTTGATAAACATTTTGATGATCTCAAGTCTTGGAAAATAGTATTTCATGTTAATATTTCTCGCTTTCAATATGATTATTATAATCTGTCACATACGAATATCTATCACACAAAGAGAACTCAAATAACGCATGAAATAAAAAAAAAACAAAGTTAGCTAATGTGTATGCTTCTGCATTTACACTGTATAAGAATCATCAATTTAAATACAATCTAATACTTGTATAGTAGAATGTTTGTTCAATATCTTGTATAATAATAAAATATAATAATAACTATATCCAATTTTACAGTTTCAGACTTACTTTTTATATCGACACGATTAGTAGCACATTTTGTATAACAATGGTGAAAACAAGGCATACAGTTGAAAATAATTAAAGTGTTTCATTAGCAGAATACGAATTTGAACAGTTGATCCGACGTAGTTAGTCGTGTCTATTGTTCAAGACTGAAAAACATTTGGCGAACAAAAGACTAACGATTCATTCATTTCATTTTTAATATGAAAGGCTCTTATATACAATGAGTCATGAATTAACAACAATGACTTTGGGAATGAGGGTGTACACAATCGACTTTCAAGGAAAAAAGGTTCATCATAAAATCGATGGGATGATCAATTAGCGAGGATATATATCAATTTTCTAATAACATGACAACATAGAACTACTTTTCTTGAAGTGCTTAACGAAACGTTATCTCATGGAGATGGGCAAAGCGTTCATTAGAGCAGCACGCATGCCCGAGGAGCGATACACATTACCCGTGAGTGACGTTAAATTAGCGTCCATGTAATAAACACGAAATAAACATCGAGACTAATGGATGATGTAGAAAACGCCGTGGCACGCCGTATGCCCCTACGTCGCGCCGCCTCTCTGGATTTTACTGCAATTATATTCTTTCAGACTTTATGTCTTATAAGAGAAAGAAAATTATACTCTGCGAGGGGGCGAATTATAGCTGTATTTATTTTATCCTCTCGGCTATCATAAAATGTTTATGGTTACTTTTTATGGTCGTGATATTGCGTTTACCCAGATTCGTGCGATGCGGTCATCTCGCATGAAAATCGTCGTTGTAGGCACTCGAATCTGGCTGTAAAATTGTCGTTTCCAATTCATATTCTCATATCGTGTTTGTTTCTCAATATAATGCTAATTAAACCTTGTCACGCCAATCATGAACGAGTTATTAAAAGGAAATGTTCCAATACTGCACGATCGAAACGGAATTCTCGGTACTCGATTCATTACGCTTTTAAACTATAAATTAATGGCCGCATTTCTGTAGTTAAAGACGATAACGTGTTAACATTGAACAATTATAAATATCTGGGCTGTAGAAATCTCAGCAACCTGAGCTAAGCACAAGTTTGCAGTCACTATGATGTAAGATGGATAGATTTTCATTTGAGGTGATTTAGCCGCAGTTAGCAAGGAAGAAAAGGCATGAAAAATCGTCGCTTTAATATAATAGTCTCTCCTGTCACGGTCTGATAACGTTGCGGTCGCGACAAAGTTGCAATTCTGTAATTACAGACGTTGCAGCAATACCGCTATTTACTTACTCATAAGTTAAAGTTCTTATTTCAATGCGACTGATACTCAAGTACATATTAATATTTTTATCGTCCATATCTCAAAACGAATGAATATCCAGTTTATGTACGATCGAGTCCGCCCGCCATAAAATATAATATTATCGACATCGCCCCCTTCCCTATCCCTAGGCGATCACGAACTAAGCATCGGCCATTTTAAGTGCCGAATTTGACAGGCGTGCCCCGCATCCCGAATCCTGTCATCCTTGTCTAGCTCGCGTTTACGTTAAAGAGAGAAAAGGACGTAAATAGGGAGCGGTATCTTTCATGTTCAATTCGTGGAGCGTTCTGCTTGATTTCAGGTAGGTACCCACCTTGTAAATAAATACGTTGAAATAACCGGGCGTGCACGTACAGCCGCTAGCCGCCGGCGTGAATTGCCGGAATCCTCTTGTCTTATCTGAAACGCTTGAACGGCTTCACTGATGGTTTAAACAGCGGGTTGTCGGGAATAAATTACTCTAGAGCATGTGCTTTATTATTTAGATTAAGAATCGGCGTCTCGGTTCAAATCTTGATGCTCGGAACGCGTACTTTGAACATTGAATCGTTTCATTTTAAATGGATAAGTTATGACGTTCACTTTTTACTCACTTGAAAAAAATATTAACACTAGAAGATGAGGTGTGTCTAAACAATACAATATCTTATTTCTCTGTGAGTTCCTTTTACTGTTTGGAAAGTCTTTATTTTAATGACAAAGGTAAAAGGAAATCAAATTAGAAACATTACTATTAACTTCTAACTTATAATAGAAACTCGATTTTACGTTACACAAAGCAAAATACGAAAAACAAAGGTACATTTTGTAAGAATCTATTCTTGTTAGACATAGCTACGCAACAAGACTTAGGCATTTGGATAATATATAATTATATCGACGAAGGACGAAATGCTTAGGGTTTTTGGCTTTAGTTTATTTGAAGCTTTCCACTCAACACAGCGATTAAGATGCCTCTGAGACACGACATCCACACATGCATATTTTTTATAGATGCATTTGTTACAGAAGAAGATTAGACTAATAGGAAACAATTAGGTGCCATACCAAAGTGCGTTTGGCAGTGCGCGACATGAAAGCGTTTAACACGGCCTCGGGCGATCAGCTGATTGGCGCGGTGAAGCATGCTTGTGTGCGCGGGGGGGCACGCCTCGTCGCGACTCGCCGCACCCACACTCGCGCGCTCAGCTGACTCACACGGACACGGACATAAGCAGAGCCACTTTAGCTGTTCTTGTTTTAAAATTTAAATTGTATATTCTGCGTCTGAAACGGATGCATGCGTCTATGACAACAGTGTTGTAAGAAGAAAAGAAATCTAGTATATTTATTTCCAAGGTCTACTAAATTTACTATAATATGTTTTTTTATATAGTATAGCGGACAACGGAGCTGGTGGGTTTCCTATATGGTAAGAGAGCTCCGGCGCCCATTGAAAACCGCGCCACATTACACGCATTGGTTGTGTTGCCGGCTTTTTACACATTTTAAGCGGCATTTTTAAGGCATTTAGAGCCTTGGATATCCTCATTCACTCAACGAAACACAGTACAAGTACCTACAGTTTCACGTTGAGCATTTTGTAAGCCCGTGGTAACACTTCGGACGAGCCGGCCCATTTAGTGCGTTCGCATATGCTTCAGCATGGCTCCCACGGGTGTAACAGTATTATAGACACTCATCCGGCCACTGTCAAGCCTTTCCAGAAACCGAATAAATTAATTGTAATTTATAATTGCCAGGGACGTGGTTCGAACCCGATACCTCTCGCTTCTTGGTAGACCTATTAAACCACATTGCCACGAGGCTCTCCAAATATGATAATGCTTAATGATTTATAGTCGTGGGGTATTGGATATCCATTATATTTCATTGAATTGTATTTTTATAATTGCAGGTATTTGGAAATGTCAAATGACAATTAATAGTCCAACTCGAGCCAAACATTCTCGCACTCAAACTGCGCTTAGTAAATCCATCACTGAAGATACAACATACAAATTACCAGCGCTTATATGAAATTTAATGTTACAGCTATTATTTAAATTGAATTTATTTCTCGTACATACTGCGAACTTTAAATGGCGGCCGGTCATCCATCTCTGTCAAATCAGGCATGAGTTAACACGTGCAATATCATAATGTTCAACGAACAAAAAGACAACTACTAATCATATTTAATATATGTTTTATAAACACATAATTTAGTAATATGTATAATTTATTTTAAAAGACCTCACTTTATGTAGCAATAAAATGATAATCATAAGTTCAAAACTATTCAAAGTTTTGTAATAACAGTTCAAAATATGAGTAAAAGGCATTGCAATTATTCTCAAATAGTATCTATGGAGTTACATAGCTAACAATAGGGAATCTTTTATATTATATTTACATCAGCAGACTGTAGAATGACAACAGTCACGACTATTGGTTGTTAAGTTTTCTCGTTGACAATGCGTCGAGAAGTATTATGAACATTCGTTATTATTTATGAACTATGAAATTTGAAAAAGAATTTGACGGCCTCTGCATTTGAACTATTGAATTGAATTTGAACTATTTTCTATGGCAGGTATATATAAGTTTTATAAAGTGTAGCTGTAGGATAACGTCAATTGTCAAATTAAAAAACAATTGTGTATATCCAGTCCAGTTTAGAATTTTCCGTGCCCCGGACTTTTTAATTTTTAAATTATTTTACATTTGACATTAAAATATAATTTATATATGTATAAAATATCCCCACATTCAGCTCAATTCAATATTCACACTCTTAAAAGGAGACAGGTTTACGAAACGCAAACACCTGCTGAAACTTCTTTCAGAACGGATATAACTAATTAATCTTTTGATATTTTCTAAAAAATATAGTGTATTCCCAAGAAATCACTTTAATATAATTTAATATTTATACAATTTTTTAAACTACAATTAAAAACGAGTTACTATACAAGTTTAAATTAATGAATGTGTATTAACCGTGAAAGTTAATTCACGAATTCAGAACTAGTTAATTCACGTTATTTCCATGTACCATGTACATTCAATAAATTAAAAATGACATTTGTAATTACCTTCAAACAGGAAAGGAAATAAGGTTATATTAATAAATATATATACATTTTTAGAATACATTTACATAATAAAGCAAACTTAATTGTGGTTTGGCCATGAGTTATTTACCACTTAGCGGGATCGCATTGTCTTATGTCAAGAGTTAATTGGTAACATTCTCAACGAAATTATATGAAAGAAGTCAATTTAAAAAAAATACATATAAATGTACGGCTTATTTGAATCATTCTTGAATCTTTATACTCTTGTCACATGTAGCGAGTAAATGTCTATCAATTACGTCAAATATTTCTTTTAGCTAAAAGGTTTTGAATTCGCTTACTTGTTTAAATGAAAACTAAAGGTAGAAACTCGGATTCGGCTGCTCAGTTGTGCCGAGCTAGGGTAGATAGGCTATAGTTTACAATGCGGACAAGTCTTAAGAAGTCTTTTAGTAAAATAAATACTGGGATATACAGTAAATTATACAGAGAGAGAGACCGGTATAGAAGAAATAGTGCGTGAAATCCACAACGTTGTCGCGTTCTTGATAAGTCCCCTGTTCTGTTGAATATAAACGTTGATTAAAAAACCTTGGGACAAGAAGCCACGTCGTTTCAAAATGTGCAATGTTTTGCGAAAACTCACAGAGTTTATTAAACTCATTGAAAGTGTTTTTAAACAACGTGACTCGTAAAATATAGCTTTCAGTAATAATTCCTGGTTTCCTTTACCCGTATTTAACACAGATTCAGTTTATATATGGGTGATGCTTAGAATTTGATCATATTTGTAGATAGCCAATAAAAGATTAACAGACGATATTGTTTTGTTTTATGTAAATATCTTATATCACTTTAAACATGGCGTCATAATATCAAAAAACGGTAATATAAACGGTACTTGTACTGTGTTTTGCTGAGTGAGTGAGGATATCGGAGGTCCTTAAAAATGCCGCTTAAGTGGCGTATAAAGTCGGCAACTCAACCAATGCTTACCATATAAAAGACCCACCTGCTCCGTTGTCCTCTATAGTATAAAATATGTATCATTGCATTATAAAATTATTTCATTGCTTTATTCCCAACTCTTAATATTTTCGGGCTCTAAAATTTGTCTACCGTATCAGAACTAGAGATTCTAACACTGGAATAAACCAGAAATTACCAGTTAGGCTGTTAGAAAAATGATAAATCAGATTACTTTAGGTATAAACTCGCAAGTCGCATTGGTTTGTGGGTAACCTCTAGTCGTCCTTTTATTTCTTGCGTTACGTTGAAAGCATGTGAAGCTTAGTATCAGGATTTCATTTAATCTTTGACACTTGGACGTGAGCTCATTATAAGCCGACTTCATCTAAAATGCTCTGTTATTTATAACTTAATAGTTCGAATATGTTATGTGTTAAACCATAATTTATCTTCTTTAGTAGTTACAAGTTAAAACCGGCAAATGTTTGCGAATTTAGAACTAATAAAGCCAAAAAACTCCTTTGTTCTTTGACAATGTCACATCTATCTTCATTGTTAAATTATGTCAACTCAGTAAGTAAATTATGTCAACTTAACTAAGCTGATTTTAGGATACCTTCCTCATTTTATACGGCATCATTATGCGGCAATGCTTTTTAATATCTCTTATCACCGGTGAGCCTCGTAGTTAAGTGGTTTAATAATTCTGCCATGAAGCGATAGGAATTGCGTGCGATTCCCGGTCCGGACAATTATATTATGTAATATAATTTATTCTGTCTCTGGAAGGGCCTGTCAGTGGCCGGGCGAGTGGCTTAATACTGTCGCACCCATGGGTGAGTTATGCTGAAGCATATGCGGACGCACTAATTGGGCCGGATCATCGCAAGTGATACCACGGGCTCACAGAATAGTCAGCGTAAAATTTAATAACATGTTCGTAATAATGTTCTTATATTTAGTAAGGCGAACATATGTATTATTAAATTTTGGTTAATGAAAATAAACACATAACTTTCAATTAAGCTATGCGGAAGCAGTGATTATTAATAAGTTGCTTTACAAGATATAATAAATAAATATATTATTAATAAGAACAATCAATATAATTCATAATAGTTTATTTTAAACCGTAATAATAAACCGTATGATCGCTTCGCGAATAACTTCTATTCCGAAAGCATAATCTCTTGTTCTTGTGAATCAACCTCGATTACAATAACTCAATCTCAATGAGAGACTGCGACATTCCTTAAAATGTAACAACTCTTAGGACTTAGCCACAGTGAGAAGTAAAGATATAAAAGAAAAGTACAAGTCTTGAATGTTTCTATAGCTCAAACATAATTTCTTTAATTTAATGGTATTATTGATTCGAATTGCAATTATCTCAAGCTAACAATAAATAAAATTTTATTGTTCCACTGATTGGAATTGGTAGTGAATCGATTAAAAACAATTATTTATAACGAATTGGTAAGAGTTTACATATTTTCTCATTTGACCAATAAACGGTTGTTGTATTTGTGAAATATTCAATAGATAGCTTTTGCCAAGGCTGTGTTCTTGGTTCTGTGTTGTATAATACGCTATATATTAGTATTAGGCGCCTATCTATACGTTTATGTTACTATATTTATCTAAAAATTATAAAATAAATAGGTAACACAGATTTTTGGTACATTGATGTGTCGTACATAAGCACTGGGTTTTATTCAGTAACTAAACAAATATTTCACTTTAAAATAAACTCTTCGATAATTAATCCATTTAAGCGCTGTAATTCAAACTTTGCATTGCAGCTGGTAGTAGCTTTGAATCCACAGGAAAGAGAACATTTCGGCTAGATACGGTTATTAACTACCCGTTTAAATGACCAAAGAAAAATGACGCATATATTTTAGCCCCGTGCACCACAGGTTATAGGACATCGTAAGAAGCCATGTCATGGTCCCTACTTCCATTACCCTCTATGAATTGAACCTAATTGTATACGAACACGCTAAAGATACTTGACACAGCTCCACAGAAATAGAAATTCAGATATTTGAATAGTGTTAATGATGCTTATTCAATAATTTCTAGTGAAGCATCTTCGCTATACAATATAATATAATATGTTGCCGCGCCTAATTTGATAACGGTGACGTTTGACACGCTCTCGATACGGATAGACTGACATACTTATTTCGTAGCCGGATGCCAGGCGCATGCTCTAATATAGTTCCTCATAAGGATTACGGCCGAAAACGGACTCTTCAAGGCTCTCTCATCCATCCAAACCTGATATAAATCTGTAAGCTTGGTTATAACATATATTTATATTAGACACAAGAGACTAGTGTTTCTAAATGAAAAAGTTCTCCACATAATAGTTACAACGTATTCTATTCCATATTTCAGCTGAGACTGAAGGCAATTTTATTTGATAGACATTTGTGAATTGGTATGTTTTCGTACACGTTATTACACACAGCAACGTTCGATATTCGATGCTTAGGTTTCGAATAAATGTTTTTTGTTTGGAGAAACATTATTCCATTTTATTTTCGTTACAGCATTACCTACTCGTCTGGGAAAAATAACGCTAAACGGACATCTGTTTTTCTGTGAAAGTTTTGAAGATGTAATTAAGTATATCTCTTATAGTAGCTTAATTTAATTTTATTTCGTAATATGTTGCTTATCGTATTAATTAACAAAATTAAATCTCTCTAATTTACTGTTTCAATAATAATAAGTCAAATACATGTACAACGTCATTCCAAAGAAAAAAGATCTTCGATAATTAACTAGTATCTGCAAGATATCACTAATAAAAAGCAATAAATATTTTTCAATGTATTAAATATTCATGAATTTTATTTAAAATTTTGTAACCTTCACCGGATCACGATAGTTTAACTACTTACATGCCTTTACCTTGCAAATATCGTGTAAAATGTTATTGTATATTACAAACTAGATAATATTTCGTTAAATTGTGATCTTTTAAATGCGACTCTTAAATACTGTTATCTGCCGAGCACAAAGTTAAAGTAATTTAGAAAGTAAAACATAAATATTGTTAATTCATGTAAATTATTTTTATGTTTTTTGTTGTTACAGTTTCACTAACTCATGTGAGATAGCCAAAATTAATTCAAGCCGCAATTTTTAAATGTCATTAAACAAGAAAAAAATAATATAATTTTATGGCTTGTAGCAAAATAGTGTTTAATTATAGAGTATAGACATAGAATATAGAACTTAGGTATCTACCATTTGTCAATATCCTCTAATATATAACCTCTTCATGAAGATTATATAATCCATAGAGTAAAATAATTTTGAATTTTAATTATAAAGCTAAATAACCAAAATATAAATGCAATTTTTTTAGTCTTTCTATTATATTATATTTATACATACCAATGAGCTAATAGGACCAATCCTTATTTGAAATTAAGTAAACTCGCATGTGACAGTTTGAAATTTGAATACGCAAGGTATTACTATGGATCTAATTATTACTATTTCACGCTGCGATACCAGCATTCACAATTTTATAAATAAATACATATACCTATCTAGACATGCAATTATTATTTCTAATAAGCAATTTAGGCTTTATTCCTATTTTTCGTTTTCACAAATATAAAGAACTGAATACTGATACTGAATACATGTTAAACATATAATCATAATATATTTTCAATTCCATTTAGTATAGTTATTAAAGAATCTAGTTTTTTACTCCACCCAAATAGAACTGCTAACAAACAGTACCTTCTAATAACACCTTTTTAGTTCCTTCCTTCAGTCCATCTCTTCAATATAATATAGCTTTGATAAAGACCATTGTAATTATATATAATTTGGGGCTTATTTGTACGTCAATCATTCTGAATCTTTCTTAGAAATATACCTATTATAATGTTATCTACCTATTAGGTAATATATTAATCACAGCCACATCTAATCATTTTTACTAATAGACACTTATATCGAGCAAAAGATAAGATTTATTTACTTTTTATAGCCCAACAAGGAGGTAAGTATAGTGTCCGCTTCTCTTAACTAGACTACGTACTCCACGTCTTATTAAATAGAGAAATAATATGTTTTCAATAACTACATATTTTATCTATTAGCTGTTTAAACGTATTCTTATTATTTATCAATCAATTATTCCACGTTTTTAATTGTTCTGTGTACATTCTGTTGTAGAATTTCTCGTGATTCCTGTAATAACAAAGTAAGGTAAGGTATGTTTCTATAAATGGTTTCTGCTGAATCAATTCTAAACAGGCCGATTTACCATATAAATAACATTAAAACGGAGAACACTATACGACTACGCCTATTACAGTTTTTTTTTAAACCAACTAGTTTTTATTGTTTAATGATATCGACTTAAAGATTCAGAAACATTAAACATTCAATGGAATGTAGAATGTATTTGTGATTATGTATTTAAGAATAAATTCAAAAAACCATGAATGATAGAATATTTGTAACTTATCACGCCGATAATCCTTAGGTTTAGCGGACATGCATGGTTAAATAAAGAAAATTGATGTTAGAGCTGCACGAAATGTTTAAAAATTTTTGATTTGTCATAAGTATCGTTGTCGTCTCCGATATATAATATCTCTCAAAGACGTGAAAGAGACAGCTATAGCTGCAACGGTTTCTACCTGTAAGGAATTTGGTAGAAGCGAGTCCTCTTCCTAAACTAAAGAACCTATAATCCCAAATGTATTACAATACTCACTTAATGTTCAGATTTGTATTTCAAAATATCTGTATTAAAATGTCTATTTAAAAAATTTCTATATTTTTTATCTAATTAAAATATATTAAATATAATTCTTTTACATCATTCCATTGTTAGGTTTAATACTATTTCGATTAGTTCATCAAAATACAGCACACAATGGCAAATAACAAGATGTGTGTATTTTTTGCAAAGCTATTTCGTTTTAATTAGCAAACACGACTCCTTATGCGTACGCCAATATTACCTTCCCAATAAAGTAAACAGAGGTGTGAAACACGTTTTACGCAGTATAAGATGTCAAAGAAACGAAAATTTGTGTAAAACCCCCTGGTTGGTGGCTTTTTTTCTTCGCCTTTTCAACAACTTATGCAGTTTCCAAGATAATTATTTAGTACATTGTAAGGAAAAGACACGATTATCGTTATATAATGTAAACAACGATATCTCCAATGTATTTAACTGATTCAGTAATATTATTACATTGTTTTATAAAAAAAATTATACGATTTAGAACAAGTTCATAATATGTAATTTTTTTTAATTTTCACTTCATAAACGTTTTCCTAGTAATCGTGGACAAACAAAAATGAGAATTAAAGTCATTTTTTGGTCGTTCCTCAGAGATTGTATACTAGAACCGTCTGTAGGTAGATGTTTTAAGATGAGGCCAGAAAAACATACCGCCTTTTACGAAATAAAATGATTTTAATTATGAACCGCTTCCTTCCTCAATGCCAATTATTGTTTATTATCTCCGGTCCCGTAAACACGCTTAATCATTTCATTTTAATTAATTATAATCGTGCCATTACAAACAGTACCAACTAACTGTTTATACAGCGAATTTATACAATATTAATTAATTATTAGGCTGTTATTATATTTATGTTAAAAATATAGATTTATCAGTTTTTCGTTTTTGCAAAATACGACTTCTCTTATAATTTTTATCGGTAAAGGGCACTTAGAGGGAAATATATATTTATTAAACTATAAATAATTATTAAATTAAGTTTTCGCTTAGTGGTAAAGAATAATTTGATCACCCTCGTTTAAATTCTTACCTAATTCCGCGTTCTCTTCTAAAATATTACATATGTAGATTTATTGTCATTAATTTTTGTTAATTTGTGTAAATTGTAAATTCTTGAAATATTCATTTATAATTACAGTTTAATGTATTTACAAAAGATTATTAATATTTCCTAATTGCATTATGTAAGCAATAAAAGTATCCAATATAATGCGATCGACCTGAATAATTCTTAACTGGATTTCTGAGTTGTATAATTAAATATTAATGACTTATGGCATACATTTTAATTACGTTATTTGTCGGCATTTTATAACGTTTAACATAAATATTAAATACATGATGAAAGTGTGAGAAATAAAAGTGGGCTTCAACCTATTCGACTATAAAACCAAAATTGATAGAAGATTCTAAGTTTAAAATGAACAAAGACTAGATAAAGAATTTATTTCAGTCTTGTTAAGTAAAAAAATAGGTTCTATTGCACTTGCCCGTTTTTTTTTATTATTCTATAGCGGACAACGGAGCAGGTGGGTCTTCTATAAGGTAAGGAACACCGCCGCCCATGAATAACTGCGCCACAGTCCGCGCATTGGTTGTGTTGCCATCTTTTTACACCGCTTTAAGGGCCTCCGATATCCTCATTCACTCTGCGCAACACAGTACAAGTACCATTTCACGTTGAGTATTCTGTGAGACTATTCCGTTGACTCTAATTGACCTTTCTGTTTTATTTCTTTCCAATGACTATTTCAATTATAATTAAATCTCTTAATATTATAATTCTGAAACCTAAATAAAACTCTGAAAAAGACGAACAATACCCAATATATGTAATGAAAACAAAACTCTAGTTGTATCTAACTAGTAATTATTTCCCGAGTAGGTAATTTAAATCTATGCGAGCCGGTATAGGTTCTTACTTAATTGAATAATGTGTCAAGTAAGGAAATGTTTGCTTTTATAGAGCGTCTCCATCGATCATGTTTGAGTGATGCATCGTTATCAGAAATATGTGGGCCACTCAGAAAAGCTCAATGGCCGAAATATATAACAAGCGTCACTGAATATTACAAAAACATTTATTATACGATGCTAGCTACGTTTTTGTCACACGAAAGCAGATGGCAACGAGTAATTAACTCCTTCTATGTGTTTGCAAGTAGGTACGTGTTTTTTGTCGTGTTTCATTATTCTAAATGTACTTTTCGAATTGGATTTTATCGCTAACATCTGCTTCGGATACTATAATTTGATTAAATTATTGGAGGTAATGATTTTAAGTAAACTAGAAATAAGTACATGTTTTTTTATTTTAAAGCAGGCAACGGAGCAAGCAGGTGTCCTCTATGGTAAGGGACGCCGCAGCTCATGGACTGCTACGGCATAAATCGCACTTTGGTTGTGTTACCGGCCATTAACGCCGCTGAAGCGGTGTAATTTCTAAAACAAGAGGAAAGTAATCTGCCGAACTTTTGCTACAAGGTTATTACTAAGTATGTAGTTACATAAATATGTTTACTTAATAGATTTGATGGAATTTTCCATGACTAGGAGGGCATTAATTAAATCATGACCTATTATGTAAGTTTATTATTTTTTTTATGATGCTACCGAATATTATTAGTATAAAAGTTGGATCAAGCTTCGTAATCGCATGACGTCATAGTTCTCTAAGCTTATAAATATTTACAGACTATCGGAACTTGGCAGAACTTCGAGGAAACGGGAAAATAATAAAGGATACTAAAATACACATGGCATTACAATAATTACAATATTATTTTATTAATACGAAATAATGATACAAAAGGTATTTGCGACTGGCGACTGTGAAAAACATATTTATATATTACTTAGTAATTTTAATAAGCTTAGATACCTGGTTCAATATTTAGTATATTTATTTTTATTTTATTTTATAAAAATTAAAAACACTATTTTTTAGGCTTTAATGTGTTTCAAAAATTTACTGAATTTACTGATTTTGGTATATAAAGATTATTTCAACACTCGTATAGATACTTTATTTTATACTCTACGTCTCCGTAACATATTTAAATGCTGTGAACGACGACACTGGCTTAACTGTGCTATTAATAATTTGCACGGCTGGGTTAATTTAAAAACAACATTATTTTGTTCAATTAGCATTTATAGCATTCATTCCGCAGCCTTGATTTATAATGAAAAGTCAAGATGACAATTATCAGGGTAACCAAAGTGCAGGTGTAATTACAAAACAGTTAACACTCAAACATGTCAGTAGACAATATATGAAATATGGTGTAGCTTGACATATCTGATGTAATTTTGAAAGATGATGAGTGCAATATTGCTTAATTTTGACGTTTCTATAATATTTTCAGTTACTTTACTCTCCACAAAGACATTACAGATATTAAAGCGTATTATTTACAATATTCAATCAAAATTAATTGAGTATTTATTATGGTATAAGAATTATAAGTTTTGAATTGATTATTGAAAAAACTCAACATAATGAAAACTTATTAAAATACATTTTTTAATGGGAAGTTAGACTCTTTGAAACAAAATGCTATATTGTTCGGACGAAATCACAACTACGAAGTAAAAATACATGTTATTATAATTTTGGTTAGGAAGGACTTCATAATATTTAGAATAATGATATGTGCAATCAATGTTTGAAGTGATATTTGTGTAATGTATACTAATTATGTTTTATTATATGAATGCAACGCGAGCGCAAAAATAACAAACTATTAAGTCACTGCTTGTTGAAGTTGCATTACGTGTCTTTCGAGAACTATGTGGCAGTATAAATATCCCGGCGAGCTACTGAGAAGCGAGAAATAACAAGAAATCTCACGAAACCATGTAATTTATCAGCTGTGTCGTTATTTCTTAGCACAGAGCAATAAGTTGTCTCTGTTTTGGAGTCATTACCGGCCGTGGCGACAGAATGCCGAACTGGACACTGCCCACAAATGGAGATTTCAGTTATTATGATCACTAACTGTTCTACGTCACAATTAGTTTAGCCTAAATGCATGACCATGTAAGACGTGAGCAAGAGCAAGACTAAGCTTGCAAGACTCTTGCGTCTTTTTTGCAGTGATTTTTGGAATTTCTCATGAAATCTTTAGATATATTTTATAAATCTGATTGGTCTTTACTACGGTTAATCTAATTCAACTTCAAAATGTTCCCATTCTGATAGGTTTTTCTAAGATCTGAAGTAAACACTAATAAATATCAATAGTCTAATAGGTAATTTCAAGACTTGAAAGACTCTTGCTGCAAGAGCAATACCAGGTGTATTGGCGCAAGATTAAGACTGGCTAAGTGTTGCATTTGGGCAACACTAGTCACAATACACATAAATACAAAATAATGCAAAATACAGTTGAAAAAACAAATATTTGAATAAGCAAATTGACAAATAACTTAATAGATTATTTCAAACGAATTAAAAACAAAAAACGTTTATATTTGTAACTTTCATTAAAAAAAAAATTAACAATCAGTCTTAGATCGCTAATTAGTAATTGCGAATTTTATAGTTTTCAGTTAATTTCATAGTAAATAATAACTTTTAATTTAACGTAGATATCAGTTCATATAACAATATTAATATATGTATCCGGAACAGTTGCTTCTTGCTGGTAGCAACAATGTCGCTGCCTCGAATAAAGGAATTACGCTAATACGATGTCATGTGAGCAGTTTTTACTTCAAAGAGGAACTCTTACACACGGTTTACTTATCACCTGACCTAAATATCACACACATTAACATAATATAGCTTCTCATATTTGATTATTCATGGACATTTTATGCAAATACAATAACATTGAATGTTATTGTTTATCGTCCCAGATTTTTTTTCGCTTTCATCATTATTGTGTGTCATTTATGAGCGGTGACGAAGCTGGCAATGTAATTATTTATTAAAGGTGTAGTGCTCCTATGTACTTTAGTGGGAGGGGAGGGGGGGCAACGCCTCTATCCAATTCGCCGCAGGAAACAGCAGTAATAACTGATGATGTTTATTATGAAAGTTGTTTTTATTGTCCCCGGAAGGCTGACGTTGAACGGAACTGCTCCATTATGTGGTGTGTGATCGTTTCAACTACATATGGCATGTTGATATTACCTAGATAACGGGCGAACCTTGATAAGCAATCAGCGGCGCCAGGGCTTATGGATAAAGGTAAGGCCATATTTTTAACTGCCAGTATGATGACCTCTTGAGTAAGTCAAATTGTAGGTTAATATCTATATGTGTGGGTGTATGTGAATGAGAAAACAAAGCATTCAACAGCTCTTCCTATTACTTAGAATGTGATAATTAATCAAATTAGTTATAGTACAATCTTCATAAACATATAAGTACTTATTTGGTTATGTTATAATTAAGATAATATGATATGTATATTTATTAATATTGTTACAAGTTTAGTTTGAGTTAGAAACTCCAGCGATAGTCATAAAATATTACGTCACGGAGATATAAAGAAGTAAATCAGAAATGTAAGCATAATCATTGACTAATCTGAGCGTCGTTCAATGTTTACGTCATCGGTAATTTTATTATATTTCATTAATTTGAGTCATATCAAACCTGCCAAGTGTTTTTCAAGTATTAATACATTTTCCTCGAATCCTAATATTATTCTGCGTCATCTAGCTTAATTATTATATCTAAGAAGGAGTAAAGTTTATCTTACGTAGCGCAACAGTCCGCAATACCCGGCATATGTTGTCCACTTACCACCTGCTCCTTCGTTCCTTATGCGTTCTGCTTGAAGAAATAAAAAGCAAACGTATTACGAATGTATCACGGGAGCTGGAACAGAATGTATGTAGACTGTTGAGCTATAAAATGGATGTGGGCTCGAACAAGGGCAGGGCAGGGCGCGTGCAGGAAGCGAGCTTTTTGTTCAGTCATCGCTGCGCTAACGGAAGCCTCGCCTCTTGTCTACTTCTAGTATCTATTTAGTACCTACGCACGATTCTCTTAGAACTATCAAGGAAATTTAAGTGTTAATATCTTCGTTCTTAATACACAGTATGATGTACTTGTTACGTCTACGTGCTAAGGATATATTTCAACCTCCAAGAATTTAAGTCACGAATAAAATTTAAATTGGGAAATAGACATCGAATAAGTTTTTCCTTAATCTAACTGGAGGTCGTTTATATGTAGCCAACTGAGCATATGGTTTCACCCGTACTCGCTATAAAAAAATTTGTTTGGGAAATACATTTAAAAAAAATAACTCCAACAAAGTGCGAGATATGTGATTTTGAAAAGTTTATTATATCTAGAACAGTCATACAAGGCTGACACACAAAAAGACACGTTTCCGTTTTTGTTTTAAATAAACATAAAATACCACTGAGCTTGTTTCGAGCTGCAGCGCAAGAACATAATTAAGTGTGGGTTCGTTTATAGGAAGGGAGTATAGGTTTTGGGCATTGGGAGCGCGAGCGATGTGGAGGCACCAGGGTCGTGCGTGGAATGCGTAATGAGTAATTAGTGGACTGCAGAGGTATTTCTACCAAACACGGAGAGTAATGCGGCGCAAGCGCGGCCCGGGTGACTACTAATGCGCCCCCGTTAATACTCTCTTTGACTCCAACAGCATCGGAATCCGTATAATGGCAAGTTTCACAAGTCTATTCGTGAGCCAAATGACAATAGAGTCTAAAGAATATCCATCCGCTTTAGAATTCTCCGCGTCTACAAAGGCGTAAGCAAAGGATTCATATATCGAACGGAAAACACAAGTAGGTAATCACAAATTGCTGTGTGTTTTATTGTCCATGGGTTATTTCGTGACAGTCAGCCCTCCGCAGCACTAATGGTCCCTCTTTATACCGGACCCCTCATCGTCCCTCATAGAATCAGACAAATTGCTCTTATCACCACCGCACAGGGCTCGCCATCTCGACATTACATCAAAGTAATAAAGAGTAATAAGTGGGTAGTAATGACGGGTTCGAGTTTTGAGAAAGTTGATAAAATATTGAGGTAAAGTTGATCACTGAACGACTATTAGGTACTTACTCAATGATATATGTAGTTTTTATGTATTTACGTTACCGGTTATTCGAATCGGAATAAATCCGTAAAGCAAACAGAAATTGAACACAGTTGGATGGTTCCAAGTATCGGTAATCCAATTTGTTATTATGTTTATGGCTCTGCGATGCGTGGGGCACAAAAATGCTACCGGTAATAGTTGGACTTAAAAGTTGCCAACCCTACGTCCACTTATGGGGACTCTTATGGCCGTCAGCGTATGGGGTAGTGCATTCGATATTGACCCGTGGGTGTTATTCTAGAAGACTGATTTTTCCATAAATTGATTTATAGTGATTTCTTCGAACTAGTGATGTGATGTCTATTTCAAATTGGCTGCGCATGTCTATGTGAGTGGAAATTGCTTTGAGGCTCTAGCGTCTCTGCGGGCCGGAGTGTAAAAGGAAACATAATTAACTTTCTTTTTAAAACGAGAAAAAATCAATCGCCAGCTCAAGTGAAACGGTCGTTATTTTAACTACGTTTATTGCTGAAGACAATATTGTAAGGACGTAATCCTTATGTATCCAGTAAGGGAAAAACCCGCTAGTTTCAAATATTTAGATAGAACGCTGCATTATGAATGACGTCAAACAAAATGCTTTCCATAAAGGTAAATCTGAAATAATATTAATATATATGGTCAAGTTGAGGCGTGATGTCATCGCGATATGAGAAATTCAAAAACACATCAAATATACAAAAGGTATCTTATTATGTACATCCAAATGTTAGTATAAGGAGGATGGTGTACGAAAACCATATAAATATCTAAATTACGAATATTTTTTATATACATAATATGGCATCAACTTCAAATAAACTAATAAATATAATTTAAGGGCCTCCTATATCCTCACTCATTCAGAGAAACACAGTATCAATACCTATTCAAGCACAACTACCGTCTCACGTATTCTGTGAGCCCGTTGTATCACTTCAGAAGACCCCAATTAGTGGCTTAGCATATCCTTTTTATATGCATATGCATTGATTTCCTTGTCTTTTGAAGCCGTTCCAGACAACGAATAAATTATAAATTAAATTACCTGTAATTGTCCGGACCAGGATTCGAACCCGGTACCTCTCAATTCATGGAAGACTTTATAAACCCGCTTAGCAACAAAGCTTTAAAAAAAACACCAATAATTATATTAAAATAAATAAATTAGAAAAAATAGGCCTAAATATTAAATGTGCTTCTTTCTGTCTGTGGAATCATTGTTTCTAAACTAATGCTCTTTTTTTATAAAAAATACATATAGTAGTAAAGATTTACATGTACATAGCTAAAAATTATTAAAATTGGGTTCATCATCATCAGCCTATCAAGTCCACTGTTGGACATAGGCCTCCCTCAAAGACATAACGAAATTTTGATAATTCAACAGTAAATAAAAAAGTAATATTCTTTTGTAATCTGTTTTCGATGCGCCTTTTTTATTGTTCTGTGGGTTTTTTTTGACAGTACCTACCGATAGGCGGGAATAAATGGCAATAGTATATAGTAATAAGAGTTGAATATAAAAATATTTGTATTTTAAAATAAAGTTTACTGTCGTTTTATGAACGAAATTTTAGGCTGAATTAAAAACTGAATTTCATTGTTTTTTTATATTTTTCTACCTAAGTCACACATAACCGAGGAAAATAAAAAAGAGTACCTATTTCGAGCAAACAATTTTCATAACAAACAATATTCTATAAGTTAAAATTTCTACTTACGATTGAAAAAGCTAAAGTCTACAAATTTTGTCTTGCCCATTATTACCTACTACTTAGTGAAGAAGATCGTTAGTTTGCTAGCTGTAAGCAACAGCACACAGCCTCAGGAGCATCTTAATAACCAAAGCGTTATTATTGAGCACACCGCATTGAGTGATTGTGAAGCGCAGCAATTGGCGTCGTGACTTGATGTCTCCACTGCGGTCTGCAGCACTTACAAAAAGCAATATTCTCTACCATAATTTAGGTAAAACGATTCGCGGTTGTAAGTTGCTGCGGGGTACGTGTAACTTTCTACCGAAGGCGGAGTATTGGATACCAGAGTTTTTCTTTGGGGAGAGTTTGTAGGCAAGTTATTTTTCTTTATTTGGAGACGGCGACATTCCTTCACGATAACGCCTTATCTCGCTCGCAACTCGCAACTCGCCCACACCGCCGCGCCGTGGCTGAGTACGGAGTACGACAAGAAAGGTTTAATATAAATCCATTTAAACAAGTCTAATGAAAATGTAATTTAAGCAACAAATATTTCAGTCAGATAACTTATTAAACGCTATTAAATGTATATGTAATTGCAAGCCGGTTTTGTTTTTACCCTTATATCTTTCATCTTACTAATCATAATCATGACATAGCATATGCATAGCATGACATTTATTTAAACTATTTATATTATTTAGTCTTTTACCCGATAAAGTATCATATCTCTTTCCAAAGCCAACATAATAAGTGTGACTAAGTTTAAGAACTTTATTATCGACTCGATGCGTCACAAAACCAAATAAATGAGAACTTTTTAAGCTGGGTACGACTTACGTTGCAGCCCCTGCCTTTCTGCGCCATTGTACCGACATAACTCATTGCCAAAATGGCGCAAAAACTTTCCGACAAATACCGCATTCGAGACGATGAGTATAGGCTCCAAATGCCCCGTGATGGGGCTTTAACGGCCTGCAGATGACGGGAAATCAGGGAAAATGTCAAAATGGAGCAGATTGGCGTCGCCAGTGCACGCCATCATAGCGAGACTGATCAGATAATGCGGCGCAATTACTGTGCCACATAATGTTATCATAGACATTCCTATAACATTTGGGAGGAATGCACCTAGCGATTTCTACTAATGTGTAAACACTGCACGCAAACAAAATATAAACATGCATTTTCTTTCAATATAAACCTTACAGTAAGTTTCCCGTGTAATTTATCTAATCCAGTTTGTAAGTTGTAATAAACCAACTTTTTGAATGAGGTTCATATGTTTTATATCATCGACAGCTACGCCACCGCTTGGGAATAATAATAAAGTTTCAAACATTAAGACGCAGACAGCTTGCAGAACTCTATGTAACTACCTACGAACTTAATATCTAGTTGGTAATTTTATTTTCTTCTCGTTTCACAGCTAGAGTATATTTCAGATGTTACTGAATTATAAGCTCGTTTGAGAACACTGCGGACCGGTCTAAGTATGGATTAGCATGTCATTGTATCAACTCATTGTCACGGCATAAAAGTGTCGGATCTGATTAAGATGCCAGTGCGCCGACGCGTCGCGGCGCAGTCGCTGTGTTTTATTATCTCCGAGAATTTGCATAATTCATCGGTTGATGTTGTATCGTATGCGGGCCTGTGTAGGACACTCTGATTGATGAGGCGCTTCAATGCGTTTCGATACTTGATTATACTGGCTAGTTATGTATAGAATATAAATTATATACTTTCTTGCTGAATATGTACCACGTCTTGAAAAATACGCTATGATGTAGATATGTCTGCTGATAATACATGGACGTCAATGCTCAATTGAATATAAAATGTCTCGAATAAAACGTTATTAATACGGCGACATAGTAAAGATAGTGTCAGGACATAATTTGTGAAACAGATAAGAGCTATTTTATTCTTAGTAACACTTTGAATTGCGGAACCCTAGCGGTGAGGATTTTGTACATAACCCTCTCGTCATTAATTATCTCGATGCATTAAATTTCATGCAACATTTTGATAAAAAAATATAGTTAAATGGGGATTATATTTCACGTCAACGAGACGAGGGTCCCATATAACTTTCTATTGAACTACAGCCCTTACCTTTCACGTAACCATGTCCACAACACCCCATCGCTATCACATACTATACCTACCTACTATTTATAAACGTTCCAGAGGAACGAAATTCATTGTAAACGATGCGGTACGAATTAATTTTCGTATCTGTCAGGTTTGCGGCGGGCATTTTTCTTTGAATCGTATCCGCGGGGCATAGCGTGCGGCTGGCGCGCCCGCTGCTCAATAGACACACACACACACACACACATTGGGCACACAGATGTGTCAACAGGAAGCGTGCAGAGTGATTTCGTGAGAACAGTCAGTGCCCGCTGCGCGCAGTACCAGGCACTACATACTGCACGGATGTGAATGTTTTGCTCGAATCCGCACTTGACAACTTCACATCTTGTGTTTATTGAACGGGGTTTGATAACACCCATGGTGGGCCATAGACATCGAATGTTCCCATACTTTTTTATAACAGCAGATGTATAATGTACATAATTTTTAATAAGAACGTCTTTATTTCAGCGACTTTTACATTCTTATTTCACAAGTCTTTCAGCACAAAATTACAAGATTGGTTTTAAATTTCATATTGAGATACCCGCATTTCTAGTTTTATATTACTGATTGTATAGGAATGATACTTTGTATGTATTACAAGGGAGGTAGTTGAAATCTGTGAAACTTCCCACTTCGCTGATGTGACGATGTGGCTTACAGCGCACAACACAAACTTAATTGAAAATAACTAGAACTTACTAGAATACTGTGAAGGTATAATAGTTTTGCGACACGAAAAATTGAATTAGATTGCTAAATTATAATTGTAAGCTATTAATACAATAGTAATGGGATGTACCTATTATGATGAAGTACGTATATTTAAATCAAAGCAGGTAAATGGCCTAAGTGTTAGAATACTTAACCTTGCCGTAACAATGCTTTATACGATATACGAGGTGAAACAAAGTGATTTGAATTTATTGTGCTTGTAATGAATAGCGTGCCGGGAACAATGGGGTATTGTGATCACTTATATATGTAGAATACTGCACATGGGACTTGGGCCCACTGCACAGTCATAGTTCTGCCCTTTATGACGTCATACCTAATAGGTATTAGCAACTGCATGTAAGTAAAAATAATTAAGTGATTATGACAACAACGTTGTGAAACTGCCCCGGCCAACCCCTGCGCCATTTTCAATGAATTACCGCCACCGTTTCCTATATTGACCGATGAAAGCACGTTCACGCAATCATTTCCAGTAATCCTTTAGATGTAATCATCTTAAGTACTATTTTTAACATAGTTGTAGCCGTCACAACCCTAGTTGCGTGATAAGTATTGAATGTCTCGCATTAAATCCTCTCGGCTGCTCGAGAGCATAATAGATGCGTCTCTGAAACGTATCGAATTTCCGATCTCATGTACAGAGTACAGAGGCCGACCGATTCGTTCCAGCGTGAATTGATGTTCATAATCCGTGAGCGACGCGGATGCTTTGGAGCGATGTGAAAAACTGTTGGCCATGCACTTTACGTCCACTGTGAGCGCTGTAGCCTGTATGCACAGAACTATCGATTACGGCGAGCTCGCTTCCTGCCCCGCACCGGAACCTGCTCGCACGGAACTTTTTACTCGCAGGCGTTCCATCTCTCTTTTCGCGGTAACCGTATCTTAGCACGAGGCTTCACACAGCAATGAAACGTGCCCGTTCAATCGAAACGTTTTCAGTAACTAGATATCTGTGGCAGGTCAGTAACCCAAGCGACGCTAACGATATCCATTCGAACATTGCTCGTTATTTTCAGTGCGCAGTGGAGCAACACAGATAAGGCAGCAATGTATACTGTACATAGCGATAGAATGTTTCGTACACGTTGTCGCCCCCCACGGAGAGTTTCATGTGGACTAATGGAAGTTCGATGTGAAGTTGTGAAGCGATTTAGACCGCGCTCCACGTCACAAAGCATTTCTATTTAGACGATTTAACCATAAGATTGCTCGCACACTGGGACATCGCAATATTTATGCCATTATATTATTGTCAGTGTATTGCTGTTGTGTAGTATGTGGAAACCAGAGGACTACAAAAGCCAGAGCTACAGAGAGCGGGTATACATACATTCGTTCTGTTAATCCACTATTATAGTTTTTTTTTTTATTTATAAGACGTAGAACTTCGCAAACTAAAGAAATAGTTGTTCCTTACATTTTGGATAACAAAACCCTAATTGAAGACGTGTCTGTATAAACTATTTTTAATTTTTTTTTCTATAGCAGACAAAAGAGCAAATGGGTGACCTATATGGTAAGAGAACACTGCTGCCCATGAACCACAGTCCGCGCATTGGTCGTGTAGCCGAATTTTTACGCCACTTAAGCGGCACTTTTAAGGGCCACCGATATCCTCATTCGCTCTACGAAAAACAGTACAAGTACCGTTTCACGCTAAGTATTCTGTGAGCCCGTGGTATCATTTCGGACTAGCCGGATCAATTACTGCCGAAAAAATTCAATAAAAAAAA
>DWCF01001235.1:0-32568 GCA_018230265.1 Delias oraia
ATATCTTGCATATTCTATATAATAATCCTTTAATAATAATTTACATTAAATTTGGAAAACCGATTAGTATTTTAATGGTTCCACCAATAGCTCTTAATTTTTTAAATTAAGAATCTCTAAATAATTTTGTACATGGATTCCATTTAAATGTAAAGGAAACCATCAGGTTAGATACATTTAATTTTGTAGATACAAATACGATTTGTATCAAGGTTGAACCAAATTAAATAAATATAAAGTACCTTGGCAAGTAGAAATTTGATTATGAACGATTTTACGTTTAGTCAGAAAATTCGAGGATGATACAAGTTAATAATGTAAACTCTTCGAACCTCTAATTTGTTCTTGTTATTGACAAATAGTTATATCAAAAATTAGATGTATGTACTGTATTTACTCTATTTATATTAGAGATGTGTATTAAATCAAATTCTATGGAGTTTGGGTGTGTTTTATTGAACTTGTAAAATTAATTTCAATCTCAATTAACTTACTTAAATTAAGAAATTCTATTATTTTATAAATAATTTTACAATGACAATAACAAATGAAGCATTGACAACTTAATGTATTGTTATCTTATTTTTTATTAATGTTCCAACAAGTAAACTAAGAAATTCAGATGTCATATTTTTAAATATTTTATATTGCTCATAAGTTCTCATTTGGTCATTCTCTAATTATATATTACATTCTCATTAAATTGCATATTAATTAATAACTAGTCATAACAACTTCAAATATACTAAATACTTACGATAAAGATTACAATTGACTATTATTCAGGCGGAGCGTGGTATCACAATTCACAAGTCAAACTGCGTTCAGCTTTGTTCTATACAATACCTATACGAAATTGGTACAAGATAAATATTACGCAATCGTTATTAGAAAAATATAAATCATTATCTGGACGATAAATGTTTAATTTATAATATTGTATTCATAAAAATGAGTGAAATACGACAAAGAAAGGTATGTATTTTGTATGTATGTATCTTTATTTATATATATATACATGTATATAAATAAAGATATGGGATTTTTTAAAAAAGTTTAGCTGCTTGCTATAAACTAAAATAATGTTAGCATTAATATATAAATCAATTTATAAAGTACCGTAACTGAAACCATTGTGGATATTTTAACTTACCTATTATTGCAAAAGAACTTCGTCCATAATCCATATCCATTACTGTAAGTATGGAAATCGCTTTTAGGTTAAATAAAAAAATTCATAGAACCTCTATATTTTTTTTAAAGGGAGGACAAGTTCCGTCTTCAGATAATTTATTATGTGCATAAAAAAGTTAATGTTTGTTGCCTTGAGTTACTTTTTGTTAACATATGAGAACAAGTACAATATAGATTAAAATTCGAGTAACTTCAAATGTCACTGTCATTTTAGTATCAGAAGTTAAAAAAATAAATTAAAATTGTTAAAGGAAATTTGAAAGTTGCGAATTTGATTGACAGTCGACAGATGATTGAAATTGTAACCGACATTTATAACAATTTCGAAATATTCTAATTGTCATTATTGGTAAAAAATGTCTATATCTTGAGACAAGATTAAACAACATAATGTATTGTCATAATAATTGTTGACATCGTTTCAAGATAAAATTAAAACATTAATTTAATATTACATTTTCAAATATTGTAACAAATATTATCTTTAGTATAGTTATTTGATAAACATGATTATATTTATAGAATAGTTTGTTTTTTAACCGTAAAGGTTGTGATGTTGACTCATTATGGGAAAATTCAGTACGTACAGGTATTTAGAGGTACGTTTATTGTTACTTGTGTATTTACTATTAAATTATAATATACATTTAATTATTTTTATATTTTATAATATAATATATGTTATATCACGACATAAAATTCGGACTTAAATGCAAGGAGAAAAGAAAATTTTCTTAAATGAGATTCAAAACACCTAGCACTCTAGTTTTAAATATATTTTGCTCTGTATTAAAACTTAACATGAAAGTAGTAGTATAGATAGAAAACTATGCGTCACAATAATACGTCTGAAAATGTTGTTATCAAAATTTATATTTACAGTTAAAAGATGATACTGAAAACACACATATCAATGTAAGAAGAAGCCTGAAGCAGCCACGAAGGTTTAAAAAGGTCTTCATATTTTTGATAGCTCTAGCATTATGTGGCACTTATTTATTAGGTAAGCTTAATTTTGTAAGATTATTCTTAAAAGCTCCAGGTTTACTGTTTTTATTGTTTGTTAAATGTTGTTTACTACTGACTGCTTGGTAACAAAAACTGCAAGGAACTTTATGTTTTTTTTTAGTCTGTCAGTTAATATTGTTTCAATCAAAAATCAAATCATCAAAAATAGTCTACTATTTGTAATGCTCATTTATATAATACTAAATATTGTTTTCAATTAAGCAAAAAGGAAACTGTAATTTTATGAGCAATAACATTGATAAGCTTATTCTCTTAAGGTTGCATGTTATTTAACCAATCTTAAACATTTTTAAGGTTAATTATGTAATTCAAAAACTTCAATTAACTACTCTCTTTATGCTTCCAATGTTATAGGTCTGAATGATAACATTATACATCTCTGTGTGCATCACAATTGTTGTCATTTTTCTTTGTGTAATTAATTAGCTGTATGCTTTTATTAATTTACATTAAATGGGTCTTAATGCAATATAAAATAATGTAAATAAATATATATTTATATAAATATAAGAAATAATCATCATTAATCATTTTTATCATATTAAAATGGAATGACATGTTATTTAAATTTGATCTAGTCATAAGTATAATTTTCAAGTGGACCTTTAACATACAGACCAAAAATATAAACTCTCCTAACTAGTTTCATTGCAGTGAAAAACTGAACAGCAAGACTAAAAATAGTTATACTGCAAGCCTTAAGTGTTTATTAACTTAATTTCCATTATGATAGGATCAATAATGTTTTTTAATTAGAATAGATTGATATGTGTTACTGTTAGAAGTGGATAGCGTGGATTCTAGTGGACGTGTATTAATCAAGAATGGCAAACGCTTCTCTAGTGCGAACTTTCACATTATTAGTACCAGGTTGTATTTATAATTATAGATAAAAATTAGTAGAACGGCATTAGTATTTGCTGTCGAACGGCTTAAGCGTATTTGTAAATATAAATATACATAAATACGTTACTTCTCGCCAAATTCAATTCAGTTGTAGATATCTTGGATTTTCGAAACTGTTTTCAAGCTCAGCCAATGATGGAATGAAATCACAGATCTAAAGTTAAATTATCAAATAATCCACAGAAAGCTACAGCAATTCTTTTACGTGATAAATTAAAGATTTGGAAGTCGCTTTGTAGTTTGCCTGGTGGTCTTGGGAGTAGGTATTTATTGTTGATAAAAATGCTTTTTTAGAAAAAAAACCTATTGTATTGTATTTTTACAACTATGATATAATGCCATTTGCTGTGGCGGTAAATTGAACTGTAAACGGGATGTTTCTTTATCAAATTTCCGACACCTTATCTTACATGGCATTGCAATTAGTAAACGTTGACTAAGAAATTCAAACAAATATTTTTATTATACTTGTAAAGTACTTTACAAGTATAATAAAAATATTTATTTTTAGCTATTGTTATTTTGATTGATTTAATTTTGGGGAAGTAGGCATATTCTATCCATACGATTGAGAGGGGTTTATCTTTTCCATGCGATGAAGTTGTAAATCAACGTTTCGGTTGGGTTCTCCATTAGATGGTAGATAAAAAGATGGCAGACGTTACGTTACAGATACCCCTGATAGATGCAAACGTTATTCGCGCAAAACCAATTGCATGGATATATTATATATCGCATGGAATGATATATTGTAATATAAATATTGTTTCTTCCAGGTCTTTTCGCGGGCCAGACACAGTGGTTCGATGGTCTCGCCAAGAGCTTGGGCTACGAGAGCGTCTACCATCACGCAGTCATCATTGACGCTGGCTCGTCTGGCTCCCGAGTCCTAGCTTATAAGTTCAGAGTGCCATTCACAGGTAATTGTGTTTATCGTGATTTTTGCCGACATTTTAAAAAAATACAATATTAAAAAAAACTTTCATGAAAATATAATTGTAACCTTTAACTAATACAATATGTTTGACTCCAGTTTTTGAGTAAATTCTTACAGAAGCCTAAAACTAATTAGTTTTTCGTATTTGTGACTTCCAGTAAGATCAATTTTACCCTAATTTGTTCAATAGTTTATTTTGCCATCCAACGGACTTTTTATAGGCAAGCGCCAAGCTCTACAACTTTTCTCTAGAACTCAATCATGTATCACATTGTTAAGAAGATTTTGCAAGAAAAATCAGTCGGCCGTTTTTTTAATTGTTTAAATCCGACTACTAGAAAAAGGCCATTTTCCCTAGCTTATGCTACTCAGAAATAACGCAGCTTTCTATATAGAAAAGAATCAAGATCATTTCAGTAGATCCAGAGATTACCCCCTACAACGACACAAACACACAATCTTGTGTATATATATTTATACATATGTATAGATAAAGTAAAACAAGGCGAGAACAATTCTAATAATCATTGCTTGTTTTGAAGTTTTAAAAAGCGACAGTTGTTAATAAATAATATATTTCCGTTACAGTATTTGGTCAGGCAAGTTTAGATTTAGTAGATGAATATTTTGAAGAGAGTAAACCAGGCCTCTCCTCATACGTCGATCACCCGAAAAAGGTATAACCTCCTTTCATATTAATTTTGCAATTTTGATAAAAAAGAACAAAAGAAAAGATAACTGTCACATTTATTAGTAAACAATGAAAAGGTGTCGCTTTGGCTTCCCGTATTATTATGTATACTCACCCGTGGGAGAGCCACGCTGAAGCATATGCAGACGCAATAATTGGGGCTGCTCTTCCGAAGTGACTATTGGCTATAAGATTACTCAGCGTTACGATACTTGCACTGGGTTTCTCTGAGTGGGCGAGGATATCGGAGGCCCTTAAAATGCCGCTTAAGTGGCTTAAAGCCGGCAACACAACCAATGCGCGGAGTGTGATGCGGTTGTTCATGGGCGGCGGTGTTCTCTTACCATATAGGAAACCCAATCTGCTCTGTTCTCCGCTATACTGTAATATATATCATCATCATCAGCCTGTCTAGTCCACTGCTGGACCTTTGTCCAGGGGGCCTATGCCTCCTACAAAATGGGGGGTATTATTTTGCCTTAATCAACTCGCTTGGCAGGCGGGTTGGTGATCGCTGATCGTCTGCTGTACTGGAAAGGACGCTGCTGCCCACCCTTCGATGAAGTGTCCTTTAGTCGCCTCTTGCGACATCCCATTAGGAAGACTGGTAGTGGTACTATTCTGGACCGGTAACCACTCGAATATATATACATATAAATCATAGAATACATATAGATTAAGAAATACACATAGATTTTGTGTTCTGCGGCTAGCCCTTGAAAACAATTATCTGTAAATAGTTTCTAATATCATTTCTGTACCTTTTCCAGGGTGCCGACACAATAGTTCAATTAATAAAAAAAGCTGAGTTTCTAACGCCACCAGAGAAACGTCGCTCAACGCCAATAATTGTTCGGGCCACGGCCGGCTTGAGATTGCTTCCCGCTGAGAAAGCCAAGCAATTAGTTCAGGAAGTAGCTAATGCTATCGCCAAGTATGAAGTTGAATTATTGTAATCTTATAAAATGATGTTCTACAGTTAGGTTTCATCAAAAGATTTTTAGCACTCTTGCCAGTTGTTCTCGCTGGGTTGTAGAAAGCATGCAACAACACAGGCACAATGAATAC
This sequence comes from Delias oraia, assembly GCA_018230265.1. Classification (NCBI taxonomy): domain Eukaryota; kingdom Metazoa; phylum Arthropoda; class Insecta; order Lepidoptera; family Pieridae; genus Delias; species Delias oraia. The sequence continues at coordinate 5,826 of DWCF01001235.1, forward strand.
ATAAGGGAATATCTTAAAAGTCAACGTACAAGTAAAAGTCTCGCTATTTTATTCGCCTTTTATATCCGAATTCATTTATATAAACAAAGTTGTAGTCTAAACAAAGGTTATATGAAAGTATTCACAAATCATGTTGTTTTCTTTTAAGACTCCTGAGAATATGATATATATTTAATATTAATAATGTGGCCCTGTTTTGTTTCAGACTCGGTTACGATATTGGACCGAACAGTGTTGAGATCATGGATGGTTCCGACGAAGGAATCTTCATATGGTACACCGTGAATTTATTACACAGTAAGTTTATAGGTACAAAAATTAAACTGTTACATACTTCTGGTATTGCGTTCCAAGTGACAAATTAGAAGAACATATGTATTTTTAAATGAAACAAGAAATCATTACTATTGTTGAAATATGAAATGAATTAGTTTCTTTATAATTTTCAATATTCATTAATTGTATCACGTATTTACACAGTATAAATCTACTGTGTGAGTAAGCGCGTATGTATAAAATACAACTGGCTTGTTACAGATATTATAGGTGGTGATACTATGGCTGCCTTAGATTTAGGTGGTGGTTCTACTCAAATCACTTTTCAGTTAAGCAAAAAAGACACAAAAATCTACCCGTCTGCTGATCAGTTCGTTGTACCGGCAGGAGACAACATCACACTATATACCCATAGGTACGTTATTTAAAATTATCAGTTATTCAATTTTATGATTTGATTATGATTTTTATTATATATCATCATCATCATCAGCCCAATCAAGTCCACTGCTGGACATAGGCCTCCCCCAAAGACGCCCACCCGCTGCGATCTTGAGATCTTATTATTTATATTTATTATATATAATATCCAGAAATTAAAGTAAGAAAAAAAGCTGGCATTACATTGGAAAGGTAGTTGATGCTTCTATCTTTCATATTATAGACACCCAGTAAGGTCTCCGAATGAACTAAACGTTTGTGGCATGAAAATATACGATAAGTCGATAAATTTATGGTATTTTTCAATTTCTAGTTACTTAAACATGGGACTTTTGGCGGCCAGACACGGCGTGTTTAAACAAGAAGCAGGCGAGAACAGTAGCAATGAATTTTCTTCGGTCTGCGTAGACCCTATAGTACAAAAAGAAAAATGGACTTATGCAAATAAGCATTACATTATCAGGTATAAAATGAAATATTGAATAATAGTGTCGTACGGTGCACAAATCTATTGGTAATTGCATGAAAACTTAACACGTGCTTTAATTATGTTATTTTCGATGGGTTTTGACTTTTGAGTGGCTAAAACGATTGAATTAACCAATTATATTTATAATCCAGCCCTCATTATTATCATGAATTTAATAGCGTTTTGTTAGCTTAGATATTCTAGTGGGATGCGTGTTCATATCACGTTAGGATCACGAGTTGTAAGTGTCTGTCGATACGTTGCGTAAATCTATACTATACAATACATTTATTTATAACAAAAAGATACATGTCATTACATTTTTTTATTATTACTTTTATTATTTATATTAATTATATGTTTCTATTTGTTCTACATAAAGTTGTAAACAATTGGTAGTTTGAACAACTCCTCCACGCTATAGAAAACCTCTAACAACAGCCACCGTTTCACTCTGCACTTAAATATTGCGGTGGAAGCTGCATTCTTAACCGATTCGGGCAGTCTGCCGAAGACCGCGAGGCACATAATGTAAACCGACCGCTCGGATTTCGTCAGGTTATATACTGGCACAGCTAATTGATCCCCCAATTTGTCACTACTCAACGCTCGGCTCTTATTGCTGTCTAAATAAGTCATTTTCCGTCGTTCACTGAAGCCTGTCGTTTTATTTGATCTTATAGATTTACGAAACGTAGCGAAAAGCACTTACAATATTTATTTTCTCAATGACTTAGCAAAAACATACATATTTAATAATTACACCGTAATGTTTGTAGTGGCGCTCCCCGGCCAGAAGGAATGAAACGGGAGGCGGTGTACCAGCGATGTCACGCGGCGGTGACGCGTTACGTTGAACGAACACTTGACTGGACCCCGCAGAGCGCGCCCGCGGGCAACGTTGCCGCTATGAGTTATTTCTATGACGTGGCTGCTGATGCGGGACTTATAGGTAAAAATCATGTTTCTATTTACAACTGCGAGCTTCCAACAGCTTACAACTTAAATACAATTACTTTGATCAAATTCTTTGGTTGTTAAACATTTACTAACAATACATAATATTATTAGTATTGTCAGCTCAGGTAGGTCACAATAACACTTCACACACTGCTTTGAACTCATTTATTACGTTTTTTTTTTGAAAGGACTATCGCTGTCGGCATAAGACCTCTATAGCTTCTCGCGGACTCATTTATTACGAAAATTGTCCACCAATATACATGATAGTGGGATGACAAATACTAGTGTTTTTCAGGAATTAAATAAATACAAGTAACGCCATCTAGTATCAACCATCAGAACAAGAAATGAATTTAGTGCTAGATTGATACTTTACTCGGTTAAACAAGTATATTATTATTATATAATTAATTTACCAGTGGGAGAGCCATGCAGACGCATTTGCTGACGCACTTATTGGGCCGGAACGCTCGAAGTGACACCCGCTCACAATACTCAACGAGAAGTAGTAGTTGAACTTGAAACGGTACTTCGCTGTGTTTCGCTGACTGAGTGAGGATATCGGAGGCCTTTAAAATGGCGTAAAAAGCTAACAACACAATCAATACGCGGACTGTGTCGCGGTTGTCCAAGGGGGGCGGTGTTCTCTTACCATATAGGAGACCCACCTGCTCCGTTGTCCGGTATACCGTTAAAAAAATATAATCCAATAAATAATAGTCTAGTCTAGTTTTATTCTGTATGTTTTTTGATGTTTGTGTTATAGATGTAATGACTGGCGGGCAAGTATCAGTGAGCGCTTATAGAGCGGCGGCGCGAAAGGCCTGTTCTGCTTCTAACGTGGAACAGCCCTGGGCATGCATCGATCTGGTGTACATGGTAGCACTATTGCATGACGCGTATAAAATACGAGATGAAGAACCCATTTCGGTGAGTGTTTAAATAATATTTAATCTGATTTCGCACAAAAATTAAACCGCAACACACTATGAAAAAATAAGATACTATAAAAATAACCCCTAAATTTTTATTAATTTTGGAAAACTTATTCAGGCTCGATTGAGTATTTTGACGATGTTTGAGGTCTAAAATTTCGTTGTATTTCTTTAATTTTATGAATTATATAAAATTTATTGGTTTGATGATATACTGTAATAATAAAATATTTTATAATTTTCAGCTGTTTAAGAAAGTAAACGGACATGAGGTGTCGTGGGCGTTAGGACTGGCATACACGACGGTTATGAACAGACTAACGGTCACGCCGGCCGCTTAGTAATTAAATTGAATATGAATGTACCAAGTTTTTGAATTAGTGTATTTTTGCCCCACATTTTGTCGAATTTTATATTTTTAAATAAGACAATTTATCTCCGTGACCTATATTTAATGATATTATATAAAATTCGCTTATTATATAATGACAATGTTATGCTATTATGTATTCCTCAATTTATTTGTGTAATTTAAAAACTTGGAGCATCAAATAACTATTGTAATATTTCCACATTACAATTTTTGTAAAAGTATTTGCACCCTACTTTAAGATTTGAGCGACCTTTTGGTTTGAAATACATGAATTTTTATATGCTGTATACAAATTTTGATTTAAAATGGTTGTGTAAGTTTTCGAAGAAGATTTTTTATACACCCATCGCAATAGATAATATGTAATCTATCTTTAATACGCCTCAAAATCCTTTTTTAGACTGTATTTAAAGGTTTGTTGTCAAATTCGGTTGTGTTTTATGGTAATGAGAATAAATTCCAATGTTCGCGACTTTTTTTACTTTAAATCTATTCTGTAATATTTTTTTTGATAAAGACAACATATATTTATCTTAAAAAATGGGAGGCAAATGAGCAAAAGAGCCAAGGACTTGGACACAATGCTCACTTGCATTCTGAACTTTGCATTCTGCCTCTCTGGTCGGTGATGAAATTCAAAATATGTAAACATTGTGTACTTGTTCTTTCAAACTTAAATCGATTGAAATACTTAAAGACTTAATAGTCTGATTTGTATTTTTATATTTTATTTAATATTAATTATAATTAGTGAATATTATTATTTAATTTCAGAATGATTATGAAGTATTATTGAACTATTGTAGTGGTTTATTAGTTATAATAAAATGTTCTTTTTTACTGGCACTGCATAGTATATAATATTTATTTATTTGATAATTTATTAAAGCGGTACATTGAGAGATTATAAGTTGACCAACAGTTATGATATGTATAATAGTAATGGGCATTTGACGATGAATTTTTGATACTAATAAAAATTGATTTTGCACCCGTACTATTCAACGCAAAGGAATAATAATTGTTTTAATGTGATATGAGATGTAAAATTGTGACACGATATAAAATAAGCTTTGTGCACTTCCGGGTTTTTATAAGGGATATGTTATGTACGAAAATTTAATAAATGTTGGGTTTTAAATGTCTTTTATTCTTGTCGTTAATACTATATTTACCGTTCACTATAAATCTCATGGGAGAGCCATGCTGAAGCATATGCGAACGCATTAATTGAGCCGGCTAGTCAAAAGTGATACCACGGGCTCATAGAATACTCGGCGTGAAATGGTAGTTGTCCTTGAAACGGTGCTACGCTCAGTGAGTGAGGATATCGGAGGTCCTTAATTATAGAGAAAAAAAAACAATAATTTAATTATTTATTAAGAATCATTTAAAAGGTACAATATAAATGTTATACTAATGTTAACGAGAAGGGATTCAGTCTCCTAAAATAGTGATAAGGACTTAAAATTAACTTAAAGGTTCAGGTTCCTCATAGAAATCGTAATTTGAAAGTTAATTTAACTACTTTTACTGATATTGAAGCATATTAAATGCATATAAAGGTCTAAACAACAAAATTATTTAAATATAGGTATACGAGTATCTACTAGGTTATTATAACTAGGCACCTAAACTGGAAACTGCAAATATTTTTATGTTAGAAATATCTATATTCTATTTCAAAATGAAAAACATATTGCTACGATTAACAACTGGTAACAATTTAACAACTATTGAACGATATGATTTCGGAGAGCGTTTTCCTAATATTTCATTTTTGTTACTTATCACTAATTAACTTAGAATGAGTATCTATTATTTTTAGAGTTATTTAATGTTGTTAATTATGTATAATGTTTACTTATTGGGAGAAGACACAAGAACGTTCAATTAGTTAAATATAAATGAGCCCGAATTTTAAATATTATTAAATTGAAGTGGCAATGGGCTGGTGCTCGATAAACCGACGATCGATGGAGATGAAAGGTTCTCAAGTGGCGACAGCGTACCGGGGAATGCAGAGTAATACATTCCGCCACACGATGGATAGAGGATCTCATGAAGGTCGCGGACAACCGCTGGATCCAGATCGCTCAAGATCGTAATAGGGCGTCTTTGGGAGAGGCTTATGTCCAGCAGTGGACTCTAATAGGCTGATGATGATGACGACCCCGAATTACAAAGATATTATTTTAATACGTAGGTATGTCTGAACAAATGTTATGTTTGATGAAGCTGGCGCTGTAAACATTATACGAGCACTTTGATTAAGTATAAGTAATCGGAGTATTAAGTCAAACTTATTAATAAATTATTACTACGATAAAATTGAGAAAAACTAATTTTCTTTGGTGTTTAAATATTTTTGGAAGTTATTCATAAATATTTTTGATAAGATTTAGTTGTAATATGGTCGCTATTTTCTAATGCTACAAGGTATCACTTCGATTTTGGAAAAAAATGGTAATTATTAGATTCTTTACAATTTCTTATACCAGAATAGATAGTGTTCGCCATCTTCCACCAGCAAATCGTCAACACCTGGAAAAGTTATGATTGTAATCATTAGTGTGATTTTAAAATACTGTAATAAATTAAAGTATTAGAGCAGTTAAAAAGCGACCTATAAGAGTTTTAAGTGGATTCAAGCTGTTTTAATTAATAAATGTAAAATACGAATACATTTTAAAAACATTATTAACAAAAGTAAAACCACTCACCAACAGGAGCAACAAGCTGATTTCCAGGCGGGCTGGCGGAGTCGGGCACTTCCGGAAGGCGGTACAGAAGCCAGTAGTGATAGCCCATGGGCTCCTCCTTGTGCCCCGCCAATGTATGCACGTAGTGACCGTTCGGCCATTCGCTTGCCTCGAACTTGAACTTTGGGTCCTGTTCTGCCGCCATTTGCATCACGTGGTAGAATGATACGTTCCTAATAAATTAATTCTCAGTGGTTTTAACATATATATTACTAGCTAACCTCGGCAAACGTTGATTTACGAATTAATATATTATCAATGTCTGATATTCCTATTAACAAATATTATGGGATGCAGTAGAAGGGTCAAAATTTTGGTTTATATTTTTGATTTTTTCATGCCATCCTAATGATTATATTGCTGTTCATGCAAATACTCAAAAAATCGAAATGAAAAGGTTGGGGTTGGTTAACCCTTATCAGTCATGGATATAAAAAATAGACAGTAGCCGAATCCCAGACCTACTCAATATGCATACAAAATGTTATAAAAATCGATCAAGCCGTTTCGATGGAGTATGGTAACTAACACTGTGACAGAATTTTATATATTAGATTTTCCTAAAAATGTAATAGATTCGTTTCTTTGTAATCCAATTATTCTAATTTTCTTGTTATTTAAAATAGAGCAAATAGATTGAACGATTTTCATACATTGAAATACATAAGTCCAACATTATCCCAATTTTTATGTGAAATAATAAAAGTACCTCGGAGCCACCATGTACAGAGTGTAGTTTTCAGTGACGTTGGTCCCAAGCCACAGAGTGTAGGTGAAAGAGACATTACGGCCATCAGATTCGTTACCAGCGTGTCCTGACTGGTAAGCCACCTTTAGGTTTCCATCGCCTCCATTCTCTAAAATATTACTATATTTTCTAAACAAAATATTCAGCGTGAAACGGTACTTGTACTGTGTTTGGCAGGGTAAGTGAGGACAACGGAGGCCCATAAAGTACCTCTTAAGTGCCGTAAAAAGCCGGCAACACAATGATGTCCATGAGTGGCGGTGTTCTCTTACCATTTAGAAGACCCAACTGCTCCGTTATCTGCTATAACATAAAAAAAATGCTCCGTTAATAAAACCTGGTTATAGAGTATCTAAAATAAGTAAAGTACTACATACCAAATGGTTCATGACGGCTATCCAGTAGTTTATCGCTACAATGGGGCGGTCTCACGGCAGCGAGGGACGCAGGTGTCAACGCGGCTACTGCAGCAGCGGTCTTCTCCACATCGCCCCAACCACCGTCTGCTTCTTGACGCTCTAGCAGCCACTTGCGAGCTGCAGGAAGACTCCAATGCTGATGAGCACCCGGGCCACTGTCCGAATCTTCGAGAGCCTGGAAATAAGATAAAAACTTCTTTATATCACGTAGATTTGATCACAACTGGTATTTAATTTTTTATTCTATAGCCGAGAACGGAGCAGGTGGGTCTCCTATATGGTAAGAAAACACCGCCGCCAAAGAACAACCGCGCCACAGTCCACGCAGTGGTTGTGTTGCTGGCTTTCTACGTCTTTTAAGCGGCACTTTTAAGGGTCTTCGATATCCTCATTGACTCTGCGAAACACAGTAAAGTATCGTTTCAAGCTGAGTATATAAAATACGCAATATCTTCCAATCTATGATAATGAATTTTACCGCTAGTTAGTTTGTCACACACCTGTATAGCTAGAGCCGTAGTGGTAAGTGATCCAAAACTACCATCAGGATGCTGCTGGCGAGCGAGGCCGGCCATTGGGCGGCGCACGAAGTGAAGCAAGCTACGGTGTCTGTGGTCTTGGACCACGCAGCGTAGAGCTAGTATCACCATTGATATTGTATCTGGAAACGAAGTATTAGACATATATATTTATTTAAAAATCGTTATTTTAATTGAATAATCCTTCTAGAAGTGAATTTATATAAGAAATAATAGTAACAAACCTAGACTGTGATCAGCAGCTGCATTAGCAATGTCTAGCAAACGACGGATATGACGACGGCGCACATGAGCGGCAGAGGAACAGGCTGCGAGGGTGGCGTATGCAAACTCCAAGTCGTGAGGAGGCTCCCGATGGAGTAGAGCTGATACCAAGTCTCTGCCGTGGAATGACCGAGGGTCCTTGCAGAGTGCGCCCAGTGCCAGCGTGTAGGCGGCAAGACGCCCTAGCGGGGGAGGGGATTCGTGGTGTCTAGAAACAAGCAGGCATAACTCACTATATTAGTATTTTCTTAGCATTGACAATGACAAGGAAGGTAATTTATCTTTTCAACTAAGTAACAATTTAAAAAATATTCGAGATCTGTACATAGGTCTTTAACTGAGTTTTCGCACAGAGCAATTTTAAGCACACAGCAGTTTTCATTTTAAATGAATCACGGAGAGACAGTTAATAGCACCGACGAGCCGACAAAACCAGTTAATAATGGCGAGGAGTCGAATTTAGATGCTTGAGTTAGTTAGCTTACACTTAACCAAATATATTGATACAAATCTCTTAAAAGTTACAGTTAACGGTTAGTGAAATCTACAAAATGTATTATTTTTGAAGCCATGTTTTAAGAAGCATGGTTATAGTATTAATTATAAGACGTCGGTGTTACGGCCCCGTTTCTGAGAAATATTGAAAGGCAAGAAGCAAACAATAGGAGAGCAATCTTGTTTGACCTATATTTTTAATTTGCTCAGTGAAGCGGCAATACCCAGCGCATCCTGCTTTTAATCAACAAATCGCACATTTAACTTGAATTTCATTGGGAGTGTGAATAAATCTTCATATTTTATAGCTTAAGCTTTGATACTTTGATCGATTTTTCTGTCTTATATGTTTAAAAGAACACTTTACTCATAATACAAGGTTCAACAGGTTTTTGTACTATTAAATTAAATTACTACTGGTATATCAAATTGCTGATTATAACTTTACAAATACAGATTTATATTAAGAAGAATATGGGGCGTTTTTAATGAAACACGAATTCGTATATTATGTACATCTGTATGTTTTATTATGTTTTTTCATTAATTGTAAGCGATAAAAGCAGGAAACATTCGAATACTGTTAAAATAAGTTTTATATAAATCGAATACTAACTTAGACATCATGAGTAATATTTCGATTTCCATCTGCTTCGCCGAGAGTTGCATCTCTAAGCCTTGCTGTTCTATTTCTTTGCCGGTATTGTTAGCCAACTGTAAGATTTCAACACAATCGCATGAATAAGGAACTTTCTATGAAATTCAATTGTATCGCATAATAAAACTAATGAAAGCCAAAAACGCCACTATTGCGAAACGAAAAACAACCATTATTTTCTTTAATAATTAAACAACTAAAAGAAATTTGTAAAAAAATATAATATATTTATAATATAAATTGTTATAGAAACCAGTAAAATCGTGTACCATTAGGCATTATTTCTTCGGTTTCTCTAATTAAGTATACTCTCAATATACCTGTAAGGTGAGCATAACATGATGTGTGTCGTTGCTCCATCCCCAGTCAGGCTGTCGGTGCTGTAGTAGGTATAGAAGAGCCTTTTGAATCGCCTGCCCTTCGTTCAAGGGCTCCGTCACCCAAAGCACAGTGCTTGAAGGAAGCGTGCTGGTGCTCGGCGCCTTCGTTGTTATTGTTGATGGTGCGTCTGTCTCTGAATCATAATTTCAATATAATTCAATAGCTTTTTGATAATAATTAAAGCAACATGATCTAATCGAGAATTAATGTCTACGTAATATACTATTACAAAAAAGCATTAAGTACCAGTGTATTTAACATAAATATTTATAATATAAATAATACATTACGATACATATGATATTTAATCTTTTACAAAAAGTAAAACCCAATACTTACCTGTTTGCGCATTTCCTGGTGCACACAGGAAGAGCAGACATAACGTAAATGTGATCCATTTCAACATGGCTACCTGCAACAAAAATGTATTAAATATATTTATCAGAACTAAAACTACTTTTATTTAATTGTGATAATATTATGGAAATAAATTTGAGGCCACAGAAGCTGTTAAACAATACGTAGTTCATTAAAAAAAACCAGACACAACATCGATTTTCATAACAGGCAATCTCCCTAAAGAGCAAACCAATCTCTTTCCGAGTTATTTGCAGTACAATTTATCTCTTTGCGAGTACTTTTTCACAGACGATCCTCAGGTGAATAAGTGTTGAATGAAAATGCTCTGAAGAATAATACTTTTCCAATATCAGATTGAGGACGATATTTTGAAGGAAATCGTGAGAGACGATTTATTAAATGTTGTCACAGTGAACAAGATTACTTTAGTCCTTAAATCATAAATGATAATGAAATATATCGAAAGCTTTGATCGCCATTCTCAACGAAACAAGCTACTGTTTATGCTATATTTTTTATATCACAGATGAAGAATTGGAAATACTTTTTAATATATATATATACAATAAAGATTCAATTCAAATTGCAAGCAATATAAAAACACCGAATGATGATATAATATGTCAGAAATGGAAAATATCTCTTTATAAATTATAAAAAACATATCCAAGACATGTAAAAAACAAGTCATAAATAAAAAAGTCAAACTGCGAATTTTAGTTTGCCTTACTTTCTTCAGCGAATTTCGCATACATCATAAGTAAACTGAGTAAATAAAATGCCATAATTTTTAACTTCATATACCGCTTGAGACTAAATAAATAGGACGGGTTGCGATTAAAAAATAATTAGTATTAAATAAACGAAGCGGCGCGGCGTGTAGGCGAGTTAGAGCGTGTTTAAACCAGGATTTCACGCTTGAGCGCCAGCGGACCCTTCAATTAGTGCAGCAGACGGAAAATTAGCGACGCGTTGTTCTCACTGGTGACCCTACAGGTGTATTATTATAGGAACGAGAACAGTGCGGGTAATCAGGTTTTTCAAACAGAGGTGGCGTCTTTAGATCTGAAACATAAACCATGTTTAATGAGTTTGTCACTTGTCCACTTTTTAAACACCAAAGTTTACTATTGAAAGCTATGAACTTGAATTTTGTCTATATAGTAATAACAAAAATACTGTTAACCCTAGATAACTAAACATTCGTCCACGCCACGACGCCCCTCTCCGAGACAGTCAAGTGTACTTATTTCCCCGCGCCCCCCACCTGCCACCCTTTGTTTACCTTCCTAATTGGTACGAACAGTTCATCGTATGACACGATTGCGATCACATGATGATCACATCACATGGTAGTCTGATTGACGAAAATTTAGTTGCCACATTAGTTTATCGCGAAGGTATGTAAACTTTTAGTTTGATATTTACAGTCCTTATTGATAATATTAACTTAGACTAGAACTTTCAGATTTCAGCGTGCGAATTATCAATGTGCTGTTTACTCCCCTTGTGAAGTTATTGCACTATTAAAAGTCCGTCAAGAGTGCCACCGGCTCTATGTGCGTACTGCAAAGGGGTGCGACTGTTGCGGTAAAAATGTAAATAGCTATTTTCCCTCGACACTCGAATGCATATTTTACATACACCGATAAGCAAATTTGCATGTGTTATACGCGTTATAGTCATGAATATTTGATGTTTCGAAATTGAGCTCGCGATCGTGTTAAATGGGCTTTTTGGGAAAAATTCCATCTACTCTGTGTCCTTTGGAAAACATAAAAACAAATCTAATACAGTTTTATGTATTTAAAATTGCGCGATTATCTAATATAGGCAGGTACAAATTTGTGTTTGCGTAGAATTAAATGTAAGTTTACTGAATTTTAATCAATACTTATTTGAAAGTCTGAAGTATGTAAATAAACAAACAGTAAAAAAACAGTTTAGTAGCTTTAAATGAAAAATATGTCGTTTACGCTTATGTGGCTTAAGTAGTGAGTATACCTATAAAAAAAGGTTTCCATCCCAAAGGTTGGCTACGTACCACTGATCTTTTCCCTTTAGTTAAATTTTTATCAAATTGTTTCAATATTTACTACAAACTATTCACTCAGTCGTACTTTAAATCGTTATTTTCCTTGCTTGATAAATTAGTAGTCGTAGTTTGTATGAGAATCATCCATATTTTATCAAAATATAAATAATTTAATATTTAGATATCACTTCATGAAGTAATTAATAAAACCTACAATGAAAAGTGTCTGATTGTTATGTCGTATGAATTTCATACGGTATTCTTAAAATTGTATGTAGCGTAGGTAATCTAAGCTACGAGTAGGTATGCAATTAGCGATAATTGGGCAAGTTCGGGAGTTAATGCAGTTTATTGCATGTTCGCGATGCAAATTGAGCCGCGGGCTATAATTGCGTGCTGGTCTAATTTAGTCCAGATTCCCGTTGCGCCGTATTAATTACAGCAGTTGATATGCTCAATGTCCGATGTGTATAAATGTAAATTGAGCTGGCGTTAAATTGTTTACATTTTTGCATCTATGGAATATTGGACTTAAGCAGATAGTTAACTAGTTATAAACTTAATCTGCTTTATAAAAATGCGGTAAGAATCGACCAGTAAATAATTACGTCAGTCTTATTATAGTAACATAAAAGTGTTTGTTAGACCCCGATAGCGACTTTTATTTACAAGTACTATATATATAAAGAGAAACATTAATGAAGTGATTCTTTGAGATATCCATTTCAACAGTTGGTGAAATTTTAAATTAATCCGTTTCTGCATGCCAGTGAGGAATTAAGACGGGCGTAGATGTATATTTGTAAACCACAAATCTTTATTTTCATTAACAATTTACATTATTAATCATTACTAATAAATAATAATAAATCTTTATTCAATTTATCCAACATACCTCAGTGCCGTAAGACGAAGGTCTTAATCCAGTGTGTGTTACCAGTGATGACATACGGCGCGGAAACGTGGTCTCTTGCCATCAGTCTCATCTTTAAGCTTAGGGTCCCTTAGTGAGTTATAGAAGAGGCTATGCTAGGAGTTTGTCTACGTTGTCGAATCAAAAATGAAGAGATCTGTAGACGAACTAAAGTCACGGACATAGCCAGCTGAATTAGCAAGCTAAAGAGGCAATGCGCTGGCCACATTACACGTCGATGGGCTCGAAAAGTATTAGAATGGAGACCACCGACTAGCCAGACGGTGGACAGACGATTTTATAAAGATCGCCGGAACATGCTGGATACAAGTTGCCTTTGACAGGTATACAAGGTGGTCCAAAGGGGAAGCCTATGTCCAGCAATGGACGTCCTACGGCTGAAATGATGACTAATAAATAATTGAAATTCGAAATCTATGATAGGTATATACCTCCTAACTATAATCTATTATATATAGATTCCTTTGTATATATTTGTGAGTTCGGATTAATAATTTACTCTACCGATTGTCACTTCTTATACACTATTTGGCTTGAAGCCAGGGCACGTATTAACACGAATGATCAAAATCATTGTTATGTACCAATGACCGTCAAGTACAGTCTAAATAAGTGTTCCACTTTTTTGTGAAAGGTACATGTTAAAATAAAGACAGTGCAATGTAATAGTAAGAGTAGGATAGACAGTATCTTGTTGCTATCTCTCTCTAATGTAAGCGAGTGTCATGGCGATCTGATTTGTGTAAATGAACGACTGTGTGATCATAAATAAATAGTTTCTTATTAAAATTACGCCTATATTTCATTTATCTTTCATCTGTACATCTAAGGAAAGTTAAAGTTTTAAAAGTAAACCACAATAAATAAAAATATCTTATGTAATCACATTTTTTTATTAAGTACCAAAACAATGAAAGAGAAACCTCTCGCTCGTGCACTCGCTTGAACATTTATGTGTACTAAATTAGTATTTTTCTTACCCTTACTTATTACTTAACATAAGTTTATAAGAGAACCTTATTTTCCATAGCACACTTATTAGCGACTAAGGTACACCATTTTGCGGAACATTGACCTGAATGATAGGTTTAGAAAATAATATTCTTTCTTAACAGTCAATAATATAATCGTTTTGAAAAATATTTTTTTAATTATTAAAAGTATTTTAACTTAACTTTATTTTTTCTAAAACAGTTACTCGTTTCTCCGACTAAATTAAGTTTCAGTTTATTTAGATAAATACAGATCAGTCATTGATCTGCGCAGCAAACACTTGACACTTCTTCAAATGACATACAAATTTAGATTAATGTCACTATGAAAGTTGAAATTTTGATAATTATTCCCAAGATAGCAATATTAAAGGCAACAGTAATGAACAATATAAATTATATTGAGTAGACAATATATTAATTAATAGCTGTTAAGTTTACTTAATCATTTATGTTAAGTCATTTTAAATTGAGAGCCTTGTAGCTAAGTGGTTGATTAAGTCTACCATGAAGGGAGAGGGGGTTTAAATCCCGGTCCAAACATTATAAATTATAATTTAATTTATTCGGTCTCCGGAAGGGCTTGACAGTGGCCATTTGAGTCTAAATATTGTCGCCTCCGTGGGAAAGCCATGCTGATGCACTAATTGGGCCGGCTCGTCCGAAGCGATACCACGGGTTCACAGAATACTCAGCGTGAAATAGTAGTTGTACTTGAATCGATGCTTCTAATGTGTTTCCCTGAGTGAGTGATGATATCGAAGGGCCTTAAAAATGCCGCTTAAGAGGCGTAAAAGCCGGCAACACAACCAATTCGCGGACTGTGGCGTGGTTGTCCATGGACAGTCACGTTCTGTTACTATGTAGGAAACCCATCTGTTCCGTTTTCCGCTATACCATAAAAAATATTAATATTACTTCAGTGATATTAACATCTTTTATACTCAGTGAGTATTTTCAGTATTATTTATATTATACAATAGAAAGTAAAACAACGACTTAAACAATAATATGATTACGTTTATACTATATTCCAGGCACACAAAGAAACATAGACACGATCAATCAAATCCTGAATAAAAGGTGGACGAAGGGATACACTATTGATCACAATTCATCTTTCCGTAATTTTATCCGAGATATTTTTCGGACAATAGAACTCAAATTGATGTGATTTAAATTCTTAAATCAATATGTATCATTTAATTTTTTTAAATATATTTTTTGAACATAATTTAAACATTTAAAAGCACTTGTGAAGACAAACTTCGTTAATATTTAACTGATTGAAAGCTAACCTTCCAATGAATGAATTCAGCTATAATAGAATTATCATATATTTTACGTATAGAAAATATTATGAACAATAATAATTTAAATTGAATAAAAAGCTTTTATTAAAATAGTATTAATTACTTATTTCAGGTACAAATTATTTTATGTTTGTACTCTTCTCGGATTATGCCAAGCCCTTATGAATATTAAGTACCGCCCAAAGTAATTTATGAGACGCTCTCATGAGGTATAAACTCGTTTGCGATGTTAAAGATATTAAGTTAACTTTAATATAGAACCCAAAATTTAAATTAACATCAACATTTCCCAACAACCTTCGAACTTTCAATTATGTATTTAATATTTCTTTAAAAAATATGATACCTGTAACATGTTTAATGTTTCGGCAAAGGTGATGGTTTTGGTGATATAAGGAAAAACTATTAGGTACTGTCGTAATGTGGAAAAAAGTATTTCACTAGAGATATGACAATTCTTTTCACTATAAAAGTGATGCCTTCATATTTATGTCTTTGATAGATCTTTGACTGCTTGATGGGTTCAAATTATTAATTGTGTAGTTAGTAGTTCAAGTTTCTCAATACTATAGTTAACTATAACATCTCATTTCTACCACTGATGAAGGCTTATTCAATTCCGTAATTATTATATTCAAACATACGGACAGAAAATTGTATTTGTTTTGAGTTATTATGGCATTATACGTTTATTTCTGATATTTCACACAGATTTTTGTGTTTACTGCTACATTTTCTAGCATATTTATAACTCAAAGATCAAAGCCAACAATGGTATTTCAGTAAGAAAAATAGCAAGTTCAATTGCATTTATTACTAGAATGCAATTTTCTGTTACGTCTAACGTCATATTATATCTTTCAACTGCTAGTATAACTTTAATACAACATTTAATACATGTAAAACTTTGCTTTTCATAATGTTGATTTTAAACTTTATCGTGATATCTCTTATTTATCATGAGAACTGTTAATACATTTTTTCATACAATTATTATAATTATAATATTATTGTCAGTTAGTTCTGTATTAGAAGTACATAATAATATTCTTTGGCGGTAATGGTTATAAAATTGTAGAAATGCTTGTTTCTTTGCATAATTTATTAGTAACATATTAATTAATTTAAATGAAGTTTGCACTAGTTTTGTTCAAACATTCCATTTTATGTAAAAATTTAATTGATAAAGGTTAAGGCTTCAATTATGTGACTCCGGCACTATTGATCCCACACATCAATGCTTTTTCATATAAAGATTCTAATAGTTACCGCCCATTAATTAGTCTTGCAAAAAAAAAATCGTTGGGCAAGTAAAAAGTAATAACAATTTGTTTCAATGGGAGGTTAAAGCTTAAATTGTAGCTTTATTTAAATTGAAAAATTTGAAGTAGTAGGAAAGTTTTGAATCGCGAAGTCGCAATTTAGACTTCATTCAAAGATACGAAGTTGTCCTAAGAAATTTTCCTTTAAAGTAGAACGGAATTATTATTTTACTAATTTTACAATTTTTTTTATATATTCTAAAATCTAGCTGAATCTTACCGATCAGGGACTTAAATATTCCACTATATTATTAATAAATATTATTATTGGTACCTACAATGGAATATTTTGTATTATAATGTATACCTACAAAGGTATCACAAATATTTTGAGATGTTTATCTGTAGAAAATTATTTTATTTAAAGGAAATACTTTCAATATCATTAAGCATAGAATCCTCTATAGCAAAATGTAATACGTGTTCTTTGCTCTTATTATATTATATAGTGGAGTACCAAAGGAGTAGTTTTGTTCATTTTCCAGCCGGTATTCTTACCGTATTTAAAATATATGTTGCAAAGTACAAACTATTCTGAAAGTTCTTTGAACACTTAACCCATTCACAATGGCTGGAAAAAACAGCTGAAAAATCCTATCCGCTTACTAAAAACTGCTGAACAATACACAGTAGGTACATATGAAACGTACAGCAAGAACAAAGCGCTCTGCCTGGCCATTCGTACTGTATCGCACTCGACATAGATTCTAAACCCCTTTGATATGCAAATCAACCAGCTGTATTATGTTACAAAAGCGCTAGACTTTACACACACATATAGACAACGGACTTAAATTTTTAGTGTCACACGCATTTGTCACGATAGAAAAATGGCGTCCGATTATGGAAAAAAATTTTCTAAGCAGAATTTGTACTAAATAATCCAGAATGCGTAGTTATTGTTTATTTTTTTCTATATCTTATTGTCTTCAATATAGTATGTTAAATTTAAAAGTGTTTTTCTTATTATACAGCGGAAAACGGAGCGGGTTGGTCTCCTATATGGTAAGAGAACATCGCCGCCCATGAACAATCGCGCCACAGTCCGCGCATCGGTTGTGTTGCCGGATTTTTACGCCGCGTAAGTGGCACTTTTAATATAAATTTTTAGTGTTCTTAGTTATTTTAATTATATTTTTAGTGGCACTCTCAGTCTGCGAAACACAGTACAAATACTGTTTACCGCTGAGTATTCTGTGAGCTCGTGGTATCAATTCGGACAGACCGGCCCAATAAGTGCGTCGGTATATACTTCAACGTGGCTCTCCCACGGGTGCAAATTACAATATTTAATAATTTAGTCAACATTTAAAATAAAGAAAAACAAAAAAGAAATGAAAGATTACAGAATTCAACAATGATAGTAAAAACCTAGTTCAAGTTAATTACATGATGCATTGTTCCATGCGAAAGATTGTAAGCAAGCCATGTGGGGTAACTCGCATTGTTTTAAAGAGTATTTCGGAACAAGAATATAACGAGTGGTGCTTGTTACCAGAGCTTGTGGCGTCTAATGAGCACAGTATTTATTTCCACACCGTAACATCCATCGTTCAAAGAATACTTTAGTACAAAAGTAGTAGAAATTTTTTAGAGAATACATTTTGTATCCACTAATCTTATTCCTAAAAAAGCTTCATAGGGAGCCAAGTATTTTCTAACTATCTTTTTATAAAGGTTTTTATTTAAAATCTTATGGCAACAAAAATAATATATCTTTTTAGAACATTCACAGTTGTTCCATAAAAATAAACTGTAATGACTCCCTGTTAACAAGTATAACTAAAACAAAAGGTACTGCCTGATCTTATAATCACTTGAACATTCAAATATAGATATTTCCTTGACTTGGCAGGAAAAATGCGAAAATCCCGAGTGAGTGAACGAGTTAATTTCCGTGGCGGATGCCAGAACCTCGTCCTGGCTTATTGGGGTATCTTTTATCTTAAAATTGCTCTTCAAATCAGGAAAGATCGCAGACAGAATTTAACTTTTTCTTATATAAAAATCATCACTAAAGAACTAAAGTTTATATATATATATATGTATATATATATATATGTACATCTAATATATATTGCGACATCTGGCATATTGATTTTATAATTATAATAAATTTTTAAATTCATTTATTTTTATTAATTTTAAATTAAATTAATAACCGTTCAACCGTGAGGCACATTTACCGAAAGTTTATTATCTTCGAATTTTATATACACAATTTATAAACTTGATAAATAAGAAAATATGGAATTATTTATATTTTTAGAAGACCTATTGTTTTCCTAATTAATATTATTTGAATAGAATGCCAACTAAATATATTTCATTCAATAGATATGAATGCGAGCGAGTTTTAATATTATTTTTTAAAGATATGTCAGCGAATGCTTTGATTATGCGCATACAATTTTATATAGATATATAAAATAGGCCATGTAAAGCTATTCAGTAGCTGCTTGAGTATACCCAAGTTATAACTCGATTGTATGAAAATGACATTAAAACAATATTTTTTCTTAACGACAATACGAAAGATGTCTTTTATTGATTTCGTTGTTCTGTCATATTGCAGCGATTAGGCGGAGTTCCATTTTGTTAATAATTTACGAAAATATTAATTAAATGAGACTATGATTATTCATAGCAAATGCTATCTTTTATGTTTTAATTTAGGAGCAGAAAACTGGCAGTTAATATGAAAGCATAAATAATATGAATATTATATCTATCGGAATGTTTATACAATATATTATCGTTTTTATTTCTTTAGAAACTCCACGACAAAAATACTAAACACACAAAGGTTACATATATTTAATGAAAGCGAAAGTTGGTTTTCAAATTGAAAAAAGTTTTTACATAATGCAAAAGTAAATACGATTTCTAAACAATGGCTGCACGGTGAGAATTTAATCAAACTTTCTTCTAACATATTACACTTGAACTCCTTACCAACGGATATAATGTTTTGTTTGTGAGGTTAATTTACTTGCCATATTTTTTTTAGTTAATAGAGAAAATATAATAAAACTTGCTTAGATTTTAACAGTAATTTATTCCAAGAGTGCGTTATGTCAGTATAATTTTATATCTATATATATAAAAATGAAACCCGTTTTCCGTTGTCATCTCATCACGCGTGAACGGCTGAACCGATTCCAATAATTCTTTGTTTGTTGTGTTTAGTATTGTCAGGAGAAAGTTCTTATGAAAAAAAATATAAAGAAAATCTTTCAGAAAGATTGAAAAATATACATTTAATTTTGCATATTTTAAAAAACGCGCGTATCGAATGTCAACGTCGTACAATTTAAAACAGAACCAAGCTGAAATTTTTCATTACTTTACAAACGCCATTTAAGACAAATAATAATTAATGTAAATTTATTTTCACTACAAAAATAAATATTTATTATAGATTCCAGTTCAAATTGAATAGGTACTCATACATAAGATAGGTCAGCTATATAAAATAGTAGTGCATCAAAGCTACGCTAAGGCGGTACGAAGTACGCCGGGTCAGCTAGTAGCCAATAAAATTATACATTATTAGAGATGCCTCTGTGCAATAAGATACAAATTATTATTTATTATAGTTTTGGCAAAATTTTGGCAAAACTTACTTGCGGCCTTGCTCGGGATGTCTATGGGTGAAGGACCGCCTATCCAAGGTGACCCTCCTGGTCTTTTTCCACCGTTTACATAAAAAAAAGATTAAGATGTAATTATAAGTTTAATCAATTGCTACGTGTGTCGATACGCTACGTTTCGAAGATCTAGGAGTAGGTGGGTCTCCTATATGGTCAGAGAACACCGCCGCCCATAGACAACCGGGCCGGGCACTTTTTTAAGGGCCTCCGATATCTTCACTCACTCAGCGAAACACAGTACAAGTACCGTTTCACGTTTTTATTCATTGTAAATTTAACATGTATGTTTCTATATTTGTTCCACCTTAATTCAACGTCTTAAATATAATTGAATAATTATTAAAAAATATTCTTAAGGGCAAGATTTACAAAAGGGTGGCTAACATTTATATACGCTGCACTTTAAAGAAAATTAGTCGGCAGTAACATTTACCAGTAGTCGGAATGAACAGCTAGACTGAGACACTTGGAGTACTCAGCCGCAATTTGCAGTAATATATGATACATAGTGATATTTGGGATGTTTCAGGAAACGGATATAAAATTCTTGTTCAAAGTTTTAATAATCTAATATGACTATGGGAATAAAATATTATAATTTAAGGTAATACGTATTTGTGTTAAATTTCATGGTTTTGGCCACTTGCCTAAATCAAATCTCACCTTTCTAGAGTCCAAAATGATATTCCTAAATAATAATTATTTCTAATACTGTAAAAGCAAGATACAAAACTTATTTTCTCTACGGGACTCATTAGGTAATTATAATAACAATTGTATTTATTGTTGTAAATGTTCTGTTTATACACAAGACATATCCTTAAACAATTAAAGTTTATAAAATGAACTGTAATGGTATTTTCATCAATCAAATCATTTTCGCTCTTAATTTGAATAGTTTGCAGTAGGCAATATGGTACAAGCATTGTATAGTCTGTGACCGCTGAAGCTTTCAGATTCAATACGAGCTTGCAGCATACGCCTGACAAATGCAAATTGTCGGCCAGACTTTTGTGTAGCAACGAGTAAGATGTATCGAACATAAGGTGTTACAATGCGAGGTAAATGCTATTTGAAATAAATTTCTCTAAGAAATATTACAATTGATACTGTATTAATATTGTGTTATAATATTTATCCGATAAAATATCAGCAACCTAAATAAAGTCAAGGTAAAAATTTATCATTATTAAAAACCAGTTTGTTTATCATTTCGATAGCATACACAGTTCTACGTGATTAGATTGACTAGAGAACATACCGTTAGTCATAATTTTACATGACAGGCTGTACGATAAACGTCGAGTAAATTGAGAAATGGATGTTCTAAAGGAAACATTAGTACAACAACGCTTATACGTGAACCATTATTTACATTAAATCGATATAAAGGATTATATTTAACGTAAAATAAATCCATGTAGGAGTAAAAACCCTTCAGAGCGTGCTTGTTATTCCGTTTGATCAGCGGCCAGGCGTGACCCGACACACCCGACTTATTTATAGAGCCTTGTGTGCCTTCACAATTTTATAATGTAGGCTTTTATACAAAATATGCTTAACAATTTACATTATTTTACTATAAATATCTTTTACAAAGTTGCGATAAAAATTCCAACTTCTGTGATTTGTGGAATGTGTACTTTTCAAAGTCAATGTATTGTAAAAATTTGATAACATTCAGAAATATTGTGGAGTCTACAATATTTCTGAACGTAAAAATTTCCCACTTGTACTATAAAACTTTATAAGTTTTAATTTGAAATTAAACTTTTCATTTTATTTCAACGGTTTATTTCTTCAAACGTCATACCTCCACAATATATAATACAGGTCAAAATGCTTTCAGTGATATAAACTAAGAGCTCTTTTGATAATATTCAAATAGATGGTGGTCCCCACAATAATGGTGTGTCGACTCTGATTAGTACCTTGTTTTGACCTAATTTATCGCACCATGAAATTTTCAGGCGAAATGGTTATTGAAAACTTATTTCCAAACCTTAGAAGTAACTTTACAGACACCTTAGCTTTAAGCAGATTATATAATTTAAGTAGAATAATATTTACAAATTATAACACAACACAAACAGCAATAATACCTTATTAATTTCACTTATGAATGACATAAATATTTCTTATAGTCTCATTAAGTTAATTCAATCAAACATATACAAGCAAACCATTTAACCTATACGTTTTCTTAATAATGCGGCACCAGTTTATGAAGTTTGCCTTTACATCAAATAAGTTGGTAATTAATACTCGAATTGTTCAATCATTTATGTTATTTATTAAAATAATTAAATATTTCTACAAATTAAAAATAAAATATTCTCCCAAATAACATTTTACTTAGCTAATAACTTGTACGTATATATTTTTCATTAAAAAAAATCATGTAATTCCAAACTGAAAAAATAATAAATAACTTTATACAGTTTAACTATTTCAAAAAATAATGTCAATATTAAAAAAGTAAATATGACAACATATTCGAATCAAAATTGTTTAATAAAAAAACGATAAAAAAAGATATTATTATGGACCCTCAAAAAGTTAAATGATGAATGAATCAGATTCTATATTTCTCGGGTACCATACAATAATGGTTATGTTTAACATTTAAAATTAATTCGAACCATTTAAAAATATCTTTTTGAATACGAAACTTTACCCTCAAAGGAATCATACAATTTATACACATCACCGAGATTTTAATTACAAAACTATTTGTTTGTTGGAAATCTCAGATGAAATTTTCGAGGGCGCTTTAAACATTTTATTTTACGAGTTTGAAGCTCGTGGATCTTTTTGCTTGGACCTCCAAAAGTTGCTAGTATTAAATTGTTTTCTAATGAATGTATACAGAGGTCAAGAAGAAATATACGTTTTTGAGTTTTTTCTCTAATTTTAGACGAATATACAGATAGGAATTTATATATTACATTATACACTGCATTGTAATTCAAAGACATTTATTTTTAGCTAGATGAGTGAATGGATAATAATTTATTATAATCTATATAAGTTATGCTAAGAAATTGCATCCTTAACTTAACAGTAGGTAAGGATAATTTTTCTGAAACGCGTAGAAAAGAACTACTTTGCCAGTTTTAATCAGCTGCTATTATTAACGCTTTGTTGGATGCCAATTTATTTCTCATAAAAGTGATGATAAAATCAATTAAACGCGTTTAACATATGACCAGGATATCGACGCCACGCCTCCTATACAACATCGATAACTCAATTTTATACAGATGCAGTATCTTTTGTCTAGTAGGCGATACGTTAATTGGCAATAATCCGAAGCAATCGAGTGTTGGCAGCACAATACCTACCTATCAAGGAAATTAATCGTATACATATACATATATAGCTCGCTCTAAGACAACTGGAAATTGCTGTCAATCAAGGCTATCTTTGTAAAATTAAAAATGTAATTGAAATTGGTATCTTAACTGAAATACATTATGACAGATATGTCGTTATTTTGGACATGTAATTGAATTCTTTACCGTGTAAAAGGGAAATGGTAATGAGATATACCATAATCGTAAAATATAATTTGATGTTCAGATGGTCTATTCATTTAACGCAAATTAAAAATATCAATTACCGGTATTTTGTTAGATATGTACGTTATTAATATATTACAAAATAGAAACGTTGCAAAACACGCGTTTTATTTAATCGTGAAGACAATATCCAGTGAAGCGTCGCGAAATGTTTTGATTAACTTATGTGGTTATCAAAAAATAATTATATTCAGACGGTTCAAGGGGCAGTGAATGATTTCCTCGGCAATTTGCTATGTAAGCAATTTTCTTGAAGCCAATCAGATGTCAGAGACAGCTGCCGGCCGATATTTACGCTTTCGTTCTACGTAATAGACTTGCCTTCTGCATTTTATTGAATATTTGATTGTTTAGTAGAAACATAACCATTAAGGTGGCAGTGTCAGTACTTTAATCTTAGTTTTAAATTTTATCAAATTTATTTTAAACTTTGTTTAAATACAACTCTTATAATAATTAAATCAGTATTAGATTACGTAATAAAAAACGGCAAAGCATTAATATAAGGAGATATAAATGATACCATTTCATGTTACAAGATATTGAAAACATTCATAGGTTATAAAAATAATACGGAAAACACGCTTTTCAAACCCAAAACAAAGTGACTTTCCTGCTGATATTATGTCTAAAGGTATAAAGATGAAATGTATTTTTTACTTATTCATTGAAGAAGCAAGTTGTCTTGAAAGCGACGTTTTATTCCCAAGTTAATTCATTCAAAGTTTGACGTACCAAGCGAACATAAATGAGAGAATGTACAAGTTCCTTTCGACTCGAATTTACTTTGTATGAATTTTAATTAATTATATTATCTGTTCACCATGCTATCCTTGTTTTAAAAAGCTTCTTATGCAGGAGTAATTTTGTTAGAGCTTTGAAATAATTGTGTAAATTTAAAAAAAATTGTAAGCAATAACAATAAGTGACTGAATCGTTTATAGGAAAAGTCACCGTGATTTCAGATTCATACAAATTCAATAGAAAAATTTAAAAAGTATTTACAAAATTTTCGTAGCGAAGTCTTTCCAGTAAGTAATCATTAGATAATTGTATTGCGAAAATTATATTATTTTATTTATAATATATTAATATAATAATTACATCATTATATATTTATATTATAATTATATTATTTTAAAATATCAATTGTCTAAGTAAGGAAGAAATGTTTAATATAAACCAAATTATCGACTTGGGGACCTTCAAGAAAAGAGTATACCTTAAAGGTCGGCAACGCACCCGCGGCTCAGGAAGAGCTAGTTATGTTCTCGGATCGATTAACCTAGGTGAGCCTCCTGCTTGTTTGCCTCCAAATCCATTAAAAGAAAATCGTTACTTCAGAAGCCTTTTTTCTATCAACTATACAATACAATAAATACATATAACCTAATTAACAAATGGATTAAACTGAATGCTAACATCAAACATATCATATTAAGTGTGGAAGTGAAGGGAATATTTGTCAATTAGTAAATTGCGATATCAAATTAGACATAATACAATAATTATCCAATTAAAAGCCATTGTTTTTTTGTGTATTTTGCGTTTATATCGTAAAATTAGAAAAAAAAGTTGTAATAGCAATAATATAGTCGAAATGTATGATATTTTATCAGGAACGTATTAAATGTTAAAATTTATTATGTAATGAACGGTTTCTCTCAACATTTAGTGCGAATCGGTGTTTTTCAAATAGAAAACGATGGCTGTAGTCTTCAATATTTTATACATGTAGGTACTTTCATCATAAACTTTATTAATTGTATGATTTATTGCGGGTATAATGTTAGCGAAGAAGGTTGTTTAGCAGCTGTGTCATTAAACATTTCAAGGTCAAGATTTATTAAATGTAACCAAAGGTATTCCTCATGATTTTTTTAAAGTGTATATGTCAATTTAATACAGATTATTTTATCAGCATAGAATTTAAACTAATTTGAGAACTTATAGATTTTATTTTATAAAATTATTCAAATTTAAATTAATTTATAATCAATAATTTATGACATCGGTACTAATGTATTAAATTGTAACAAATTTATTTATTTTTTATTCTATGGCGGACATCGGAGCAGGTGGGTAGGAGTCCTCATACCATATAGGAGATGGTAAGAGGACACCGCATTGGTTGTGTTGCTGATTTTGTGCGCCGTGAGCGGCACTTTTATGGGTCTCCGATATCCTCACTCTAACACACTATAAGTACCGTTTCACGCTGAGTATTCTGTGAGTCCGTGGTATCACTTCGGACGAGCTGGCCCAATACGTGCGTCAGCATATATTCCAGCATGGCTCTCCCACGGGTGAAATTATATGTTTGATGTAATAATGTGGGTTCATACTTGAAAAGTATTACGATGCCAAGAAAGTCTTATAACCCTGTAGCAGCAATCACTTCCACATTTGGAGCTGCGTATCATTTAAATACTTCGAAGCTGTAAGCTAAAACCCTTTGAAAATGGTATCATTCCGTTGAATTGTGATAAATGTTCACTGTAGAGAAAATTACCTACGCGGGAAATGCACCAAGATGGCGTATCAAGATTTATATCTTATACTGTCTACAGAATAGGATATATAGATATATAGATCAACCCGTGGGAGAGGTATGCTGAAGTATATGCTGACGCACTAATTGGGGCGGCTCGTCCGAAGTGATACCACGGGCTCACAGAATACTCAGCGTGAAACGCTACTTGTAGTGTGTTTCGCAGACTGAGTGAGGATATCGGAGGCTTTTAAAAGTGCCGCTTAAGCGGCGTAAAAAGCTGGAAACACAACCAATGCGCGGACTCTGTCGCGGTTGTTCATGGGCGGCGGTGTAATC
>DWCF01001236.1:0-32555 GCA_018230265.1 Delias oraia
AGCAGATGTTTTGCGATCACCAACCCGCCTGCCAAGCGTGGTGATTAAGGCAAATAACCCCCCTATGACCAAGCGTCCTTAGGGGAGGCCTATGTCCAGCAGTGGACTTGAATGGGCTGATGATGATGATGATGAGTTTTATTACTGATAGTGAAATATTTACTGTATTAAACTTACTTAGGCTGATGCTTACGGTTGCCGGAAGCAATGGCAAGAACCGGTTAATGTCCCCCAGTCTCACATCGCTGAGATATCTTCCGGCACCATGTCTGCTTTGCCCCACGACTGTTTATGCCGAGGACCCAGATTTAAACTCCAAAGCTCAAACCCAAAAAGAATTTATTCAAATAGGCTCCATAAGGGGCACTTTAGCAAGTCGATTTACAAATATTAGTAAAGCTATCATTGGTTAAGATAGGGTCAAATTTTATTTTATTGCGAAATTTACAATGGTTGGTTCATTTATGTGTGTTAGTTAAGAAGATGTTAGTTGGTTGTATAGAAGTTTCGTAGGAGACTTCTAGTCGCTTGAAACATTAATTTTTCGCCAAGCTAGCCAGTGTTAAATTGTAAAAGCCGCTCCGGCCAATAGCAGAAACCGTACCAAAAAAATATCATAAATTCAAAATTAATTATTTCAAATTTTTAATATAATAGAGAGTCAAATGAGTAGGCTCGTTTAATATAAGCGATCCTCCGCCCATGAACACGCCAGCCCTTGCTGGCGATGGATGCGTAGCCGGCCTTTTGTAGGTACGCTCTTTATTTGAAGATTTTCTCTTATTGTTTACTCTAAATAACTCATTATTTAATTCTTTAGAAGCTTTATGTCTGTTTAAAGTAATAAAATTAACACAAATTTGTAAAACAACTTGAAGTAACAGCCCTGAGGGTTACAGAAGCCCTCCTATTTAATAATGAAGGGGAGGATCCTGTCACTATTGTAACTATCGTTTTCCGTTACACTGTTTCGTACTTAAAAGATTATTGAATTGTCTTCGTTTTAAGAAGAAAATGTGTATCAATTGATTTATATTCCATATTCGCTACATAGGTATAACTTAATGCGTTAATTTTCATTTTTTATCTGAATAAAATGGAATGGAGCCTTTATGCAATCTTTTTAAGCTTTACCTGTAAAAAATTTCATTAGTCTATTTACAATCTATATCAAGATTATTTTTTTAAGGCTGCTGGTGAAGCTCCTGTTATTAGAGACACTGGGATTAAGAAATTCGGTTAGGTATATCAATTGAAGGCAAAAATCAAACTGGTTAGTAGTGTTGGGTGCCTTTACGCAGGTTTTTTATATAAAAACAGTCTGGAAAAGAGAGGCTTATCAAGTATAAGGTGTCTTCCGCCCGCAGACACACCCAGATCCTGCTGATATAGGAACGATACCTCTATAGTTAAATTTTAAATTTAAATAAGGTATTTAAAGGGATCAGTAAAACTAATTTGACGTTGCGTAAAGATGTTGAATCTCTCAGCACTTTATCGCATTTATCATGGGGAATGTTGTTTTTGTGAAACCTGTAGCTGATTTTCATCATAAGACATTGAGGCAGAATACAATGATTCATTTTTATAACCTCGATGCTTGTCGTTCGAAAACTGATTGTTTTTGAAGGCGAATTATACCTTGCACTACTAAATGAAAACTTATATAAGAGTAATTATCAAAGCAATACGATTTGTGGAGCTTCAAAAAAGCATACATTTTCCTTTAATGCCAGTAACAACTCGGTTCTTCTGGGGATTAGGATAGGAGTGCATGGTAAAATCACTTATTCTACATGTTTGCCCATTTTTATAAAATATAATTTCCTATTATTAATATCAGTCCTAATTTTGTGATCATTTTATATTTATTCCGGGAAATGATAATTAGTTCTACGTTTCATTAAATTATGAAATTATATAATTAAAATGTAATTATTATGAAAATAATTTGATAAATTGAGGCTTAAATAAGTCGCCTTCGTGAAAAAATAAAAGAGCTAATTTGTCCAATTGAACTAAAGTTTTTGGGGACACGAAAAAAGATTATTATTGTAAGGGAAAAAACGAATTTCTTTCTCTCGCGGGACAGAAGGCTTTTGTAAGCGTTAAATTAAAGAGACATCTATTGTTCGGAAATTCTTTCAATTCGTCTCCATTAGAACTGTTTTCTTCTCTGCTAATTGAATTAAATATTGATTAATATACTTTTTGATATCTATTTTGTTAAAATATTTTTTTTATAAAAAATACTTTTATAAAAACAAATTACTCAATATTTAAATGCCTTAAATTAAAAAAAATCTGTTTATGATCGAATAACCTACTATAAATAAAACGACGCTTTCTTAAGTTTGAACCAAAAGAAATATTTTCATATTTCATTCAACTAGAAAAAAGTACACCCGGGTATGCGACTTAAAAATAATCTCTTAAGATCTTCTATTCTTTCCATATCCGGAATACTGAATAATGTTTTATGTTAAAATATTTAAATAGTGAACTTTACATTAGAACCTACTATTACTAGGGTATTTCCAGAACAAGACAACTTAGGACTTTCAAGAAAAGAGCGTACATATTCCTAAAAGGCCGGCAACGTACCCGCAATTCGTCAAAGTCTAGGTCCAAGGAAGGAGAACCGCTTGCTCTAGGTGCATGTAATTCTTATTCCAAATCGTTCTACAGAATACAATATAGGAATTAAACAATTACAAAAATAAAGCAAACATAATTGTAAATGTATATTTTTCTTATTTAATAATAATTTCCGTTTAGTGAAATAAACAATATTTTCTTCTTTAACAACAACTTACTTCTATAAGTCTGTGGTACGTTCTATTTCTATACAAATGGATTGGAATGGATTTTAGTTGGTTTGTTGTATTTTAAAAGGATTTTAGATGATTGATTCATCTATTGATGAGGTAGAGCTGGCAATAGAGCTTGCAGGTCTTCTCTTTAGTAAGATATCACAACCGCTAATGGCAAACGCGCCAAAATCCGCGCTATGGTTGTGTCGCCGGCTTTATACGACGCTTGAGCGATAGTTTCTCCGATAGTGAGAACACTCACTCGGCGAAAAACAGTACTACTGTTTCACGCTGGTATTCTGTTAACCCGTGTTATAACTTTAACTTTTACGTCAGCAGAACTCTCCTATGAATAAGACAGTGTTAAGACTAGCCGGCCAAACCCTTTTAAGGATCGAATAAATTGAACTGGATATAAGCGGGGATAAATCAGGAATTGAACCCGATACCTCTCGCTTCGTATTAAGTTTATAAAAACACTAACTAGGCTCTCAAAATTTTTTTAAATTAAAAAATAATATATATAAATTAAGTTTCTTACTTGTATATTGAATAACGTATAAAACCGAACAACATATTTATTTCAAACAATGAAAAAGTATTTATTATTTATATACCCTCGTATTGTCATGTCACTCGGATAAATGGTATTGACATGAAGTATTGCGATCTGAACAAAGTTCCGTCACAATGAAATCAAAAATTTGTATTTCGAAAATTTTATTCGACATATTTTCACACTATTATTTACACTAACAGAATGTCAAATTGCGCCCTATCCAGTTGTGTTTTCCTTTTAAATGCATAAACCTATCTAACAGTACTGTACGGTTTCGCTGAGTGAGTGAGGATATCAGAGGTCCGTGAAGTTTTTCTACTCAAGTGGTGTAAAAGCCACCAACGTAACTAAAGCGCGGCTTGAGGCCAATTTGTCTATGACCGGCAGTGACTTATCACAAAGGAAAACTGCCTGCTCTATTGCTCGCTTTATAATAAAAATTTCTATCAATCGAAATATCTATAAATAATAAATGTAAGCATGTTATGTTGTTGCCTGTTACTACAAAATAACGTAGCTTCCAATTTTCAAAAGATTTTTGAACATCGGTTTTTTAGATCCAGAGATTATTATTATTTTATATTAACTAGTATTTGGGGAAACCTAACAAGGTTCCTACATATTTTCACGTATTTCTCAGCATTCGGATTTATATAATAATTTAAATGTTTCAGTACTTCATTAAAGTACTACATTAAAAAATTATTTTCTTTAAAATAGCATAAAATAAGGCGACATTAGTCGAAAATCTTAGAGATAGTGGCCTTCCTCGCCTAATAGAAATATTTTGACCTAATTCAATTATTTCCTGATAGTCTCCAAGAAATTTCATAACTAAAGAAGTTTAAAATATTGTAAGTAAATGCAGCTTTTTAAAAGCTCCGTTTTCAATGATGAAATAATTACAAAGCATAAAAAACTATCAATTTGTTTATTTTATTTTCTGTCGCTAAGTCTAAATAAAGGCACCCTTCATTATGCTGAAATCAAAATTTGAAACTTTAAAATCGATAATGGAACAGTGTAAAGCTAAAACTTATTAAATACCTTTATGAGAGCTTTAGATCCATAAACACATTCACGCAAACTTTCGACACACAATTGTCTTCTACGCGCCCATCTCACACGGTGGCTAGAGGCAGACTGAATTCGTTACAGTAACTTGTACAAACTAGTGTTCACATGTAAACAGAGAAACAAAACTCGCTGGAATAGATAAATATTGTTCATATTTACAATAGCTACTTAAATTCAAATTATAATTTATTTGTTGTATTAAATAAAAGACGTTTTTAGAATCTTCCAATAGAGAATCTTTTATAATAGGTTCTCGCTTTAGTCGATCTCTAATGTATCAATCAGGGATGCTGATTCTTTTGGGAAATAGCAACAGTGACTTCCGACTGCCTTCTACGTCAAATATTTTAGTATTTATTTTAACTCCAAGGTTGCTGTACCCGCATCGGTCACTTGCCCAACCCGTGGTATGATAATCCTGTCATTGCTCGGTAGCCAGAGTTTTGTTCGTTATCTTACAAGAAGCATCACGGCGCTTACTGGGCGCCGCCATCATTCATGATAAACTTAGGATAATATGAGAAAAAAATCTTCAGCGGTGGGAGAGCCATGCTGAAGCATATGCTGACGCATTAATTAAGAAATGGTTTGTCTCCTATATGTAAAGAGAAAACACCGCCGCCCATGAACAACCCCACCACAGTCCGCGCATTGGTTGTGTTGCCGGCTTTTTACTCCGTTTAATCGGCAATTTTATGGGCCTCCGATATTCTCACCCACTCTGCGAAACATAGTACAAGTACGGTTATACGCTGAGTATTTTGTGAGCCCGTGGTATCACTTTAGATGACTCGGCCTAAATAGTGCGTCATTAGTGTTCCCAAGGGTAAAATTATATCATTTATTTCCTGTCTAAATTATATTATTTAGTGTCGTTTTTTTATTTAGAGGTAAGATTTCTAGCTTAATTAAAGTAGAGGTTATGTTATTGTATCTACTCAATAAATCAAAATTATTTATGTTTTTCTAGAGAAATAAATTGTGGTTTATATCCAAATCCTGAAATAATTTTTAATAAGTTTTTATTTAAGAGTATGTGAATGGTTTATTAATACGGTATGGTAATATGGTATGTAAGGTTTAATTTTCTAATATTAATTATTGTTCACACTATAATATACATTTTGTACTGTTTACTGAACATTTTACAAATAATTCGATAAATTAATGTTACTATTTCTATCTCTCTATGATAAAGCTTTTAGATTTGAGAAGAGTTGTATGCGTGTATCTTGCTTCCCTTGTTTTCAACGTGATCTTGTTGAAGGCACCAATACTATGTGCGGCCTACACCAAACTGACATGGGTTGTGTTATTAAATTGTACATACTTTAATTATTTTAGAAATAATTATTATTTTAATATTTTTTTAACTTTTTTTACTTAAATTATTCTCCAAATGATAAATATTTTAGTATAATTTTTATCTGTGGTCCAAGTTTTTAAAATTATAATATATTTTTTTATAACACTGGAAACAAACGAGTAAGAGGCTCACCTAGGGCAAGCGGTCCTCCGCCCATGGACATGGTCTCTGCCCCTGCAGAGCCACGCGTGCGTTGCTATATATATATACGTATATATTTGTCTTTATTTGTATATGGAGGACACTGAAAAGCCTCCACTTTTGGTAAGCCCTCCGCTACCCCTTTTTAAAGATTCCGTTATATTTTTTGTATAACCTATTTTTTGTTGTTTTTTTCTTCATGCTGCATTGGTATGATTTAAATATATAAAGGCAGCCCTCATTCAACTTACGAGAAAGTGCGACAGTTGTTTTGTCAAATAAGCCCTACTTCAAAGGTTCTCAATCTTCGCAGGACCCTTTCAGGGCAACGAATGAGCAGTGTGTACTTAAATAAATTTAACAAGGCGGGTGCCGAAATGTCTCCGAGCCGTGTGTTGCTTAATTAATTCCAATCCTGATAAATAAGGGACTGTTTGCTGACACAAGTCTACTACAGATGTTTGTTTTCTTTTCGAATAGAACACAGTGTCAATCGTCACCTGGATATTTGTTTAGGTGTGGAAACTACAGTGAGATTATACACTATGATAATGAAACAACGGCTTAGTTAAATTTCTTATTCAAAATAAAAGCCTTTGACTCACACTGACTACTACTACTTTCTAAATCTCACTAAAGCTTTAAATAGTTAAACAAGGAAGGTATTCAATTTTTTAACCTTGAAATAATTGAAAATAGTTCATATACAGTAGATTCTCTATTGTTAGTGCGTTAAAAGTGTTAGAGTGGAGACCACGGACCGGCAAACACAGCATGTCTACCCACAAGGTGGACAGACGACTTTATAAAACTCGCCGGAAGACGCTGAATGCAGGTCGCCTCCGACAGGTACCAATGGAAGTCCAAGGGGGAGGTCTTTGTCCAGCAGTGGACGTCTTACGACTGAAATGATGATTATGATGAGACTCTCTTTATAACACAGAATACTTAACAAGAAACGGTACTTGTACTGTTTCGCTGAGTGAGTGAGGCCGAGGCCACTAAATATGCCGCTTGAATGGCGGAAAAACACACACCGGTAACATAACCAATACGCGGACTGTGGTATGGTTGTCCATGGGCGGCGGTGTTCTTTTACCATATAAGAGACCCATCTACTCCGTTGTCCCCTATACTATAAAAAAACTATTCTTCTTACAACGGTAGTTCTTCTACAGCAACGATATTTGCACCGATTTTGGTCTGCTATACGAACAATATATTTATCCTCTCACCACCTGTCTCTATAAAGATATCGCTTATTACCTGTAACGAAAGTTTTCAGAGCAATCATATATGTTTTCAGCTTAGACGATAATATAAGGGCATTTCTTTGGAAGGCAAAATCATACACGTATTATAACATAATACTATGTACATGAAAAATATTTTACAATACTGTAAATTCAATATAATGGTTTAAGATATCGTTACATATTAGAATATATACTGTTAATATAGTGTGAATATACCATATTATTATACATATATTTAAAAGAAATAAGCTTGTTTCTATATAACGATCTTTCTCAATAAAGTTGAAAACGGATATAAAATAAAAATAGGGTAATGTATGAAGTTCTTGTATAAAACTTATTCAAACAAAAACTAGATAAAAGTAGCGGAAATTTTAGGGTGATTCATCATATCATAATAAGTATTTATCCAAAAACAGTAGACAGAGGCCTAACAAATAAAATAATACATCACAGGCCCCGATGAAACGTAATTTTCATATAAAATTCTCCATTCAATGACGTTTTATTAACCCGAAGAGATCCACTCATAAAAAGCGTCGCAAAAGAGACCACCGGATTACTTTTTAAAATTGGAACAAGATGATCTACGGAACAAATCTTACGCGAAATCCGAACATGTTTTTCTTTAATTCTGATTTGTTTATTTTCTAACGAAATGAATTTGGCTTCAATTTATTACTCTATGTATTTTTAACAGGTATATATACTGAAAAATATTCAAAATTATATTTTAATTATCACGCCACAGTCCGTGCTCTGACCGTGTTGACGGCTTTTTACGCCGCATAAGCGGCATAATTTCAAGGGTTTCAGATATACTCGCTTACTCAACGAAACACATTACAAGTATTGTTTCACTGAGTATTAATTGAGTCCGCGGTAATACTTCGGACGAGCTGGCCCAATTTTCGCGTCAGAAAATTGCATCAGCATGGCTCTCCCATGGGTTTCTAACAACTTTGCTATATAAACGATTTTGTACAATATTGTACAAACCTACCACATCTAACATTGACATAATATCTCAGCCGAATTATGACTCGTAAAATAAAATAATTATGTTGCGAAAAAACATGACAGATAAAATTATTGCCAGAGACGTTTTACGAGCACAAAGAGCTTACATGCGTATAAAACCAAATTAATTAAGATCTCTCATCCTATTAGTATTGTAAAGCGGGATATTGTTTTGTAATAAACTCATTTTATGAATTCTCTAATTTATGCTTGTAAATCAAGAATAAGACGTAATTACTTGACGAAATACTAAAATTTTGTGTGAGCTTTTAAGTTATGTGCAATGTGCCGTAGTGGGTTCGATTCCCGTCTGTGAAAATAATTTAATTGGTCATTGAAAGGATGTCAAACTGGCTACACGAGTCATAAGGCTGTCTACTTAAACGAGAGCTATGCTGAAAGGTATACTGACGCATCATTTGGATCAGCTCATCAAAGTGTTACCTCGGGGATACAAAATTCACACTTCTATTGTGACTAAGTGTTCTATTGTCTAATAATAATAATAAGTAATAATAAGTGAATCTAGATAAAGAAAGGCCTTGAAATTGCAACAAATTTGAATGTATTTTTTTATTGTATAGCAGGCCCTTGAGCAGCGGGTTTTCTCTATGGTAAGAAATCACCGCCGGCCATGTACAACCGCGCCACATTTTTAAGGGTTTCCGATATCCTCACTCACTCAGAGAAACACAGTACAAGAGTACAACTATCGTTTCACACTGATTATTCTATGAGCCCATGATATCACTTCGGGCGTGCCGGCTCCATTCATGCGTCAACATATGATTCAGCATAACTCTCCTACGGGTGAAAATTTTTAAAACCAATTAATGAAATACAATTGAAGCCATATGAGTAATTAAGAGTTTCTATAATAATATTTATTCAACTCAAACAACAGGCCGTCTAGACGCGGTCTAGCTCAATAACATAAAAGACAGATAAATTGATAATCAAATGGATTGTACGTTCAGATTAATTTAATATGTATTCACAGTTTGTAACTTTATCAATTAATCTATGTAAATTATATTCATAATAAAACGTCGCTAATTATGTAAAATCTTTGGTTCTATCTGCATCTTCTGTCGTATTTATCACGGGGAATGTTCTTAGGAGTTATATGAATTAATTCCGGCAGAAACCGATGTAACACCTTGATATTTTTCGTTCTATTACCAAACATTTAGTGCGGCATAGATATTTACAAACCGACGAGACTTACTTTACTTGGAAAAAAAGTGTATCGGCTCTTTATAAGTCAACAACCCACCCGCAGACCACCTGGAGTTAAGGGTGTGAGAGGTGTACTGTTAACGCCATATGAGGTTCCTGCTAGTTTAATTATATTTTTACATGTAGCCAAAATATGTAGTATCTAAAAAGTGTTAAGCTAGCCGTAAAAGACGAAAACGCACCCGCTTTCTAACGAGGCTAAAGGGTGTCCATGAGCGACAATTACCGTAAGTGATTCTTCGTTTTAATTGTATAGTGGGAACTGAGCAGACGGGTATTCTTTAAGGTTAAAGATCACCGCCACCCATGGACAACCGAACCATAATCCACGCTTTGATTGTGTTACCGGCTTCTTACGCAGCCTGAGCGGTAGCTACGGGCCTCCAATATTTTCACTCAACCAGCAGAAAAATAGAACGAGTACTTATTCATGCTGGTATTAGTGAGCCCGTGATATCAAATCGGACGAGCCGGTCCAATTAGTATGTCAACATATGCCTCAGCATCTCTCTCACATGGGTAAAACTACCAGTTTTCTTCCTGTTTAATAGAAAAAAGCCATAATGAAAGGAATGGTACTACTTTTTGTATTAAGATAAAACCATATAAATTTCGATTTGCAATATAGTATTCAGTTCAATTAACAAAACTGACCAACTTCTAATTCGGAAACTTAAATTGGAAGTTGAAAGTTGAAACGCTCGCGTGACTCCAGTCGGCGACCACTTTATTTGAAAACTAAATGCTAGGTCAAACTACGCCAAACAGATTTCGTAGGCTCTTTGCCCAATCAATGTTCTGGGATCGGGAAGATTGATGTGTAACTTGTGAAACATGTTTATCTTAACCTTAGGACATGATCTAAGCTATGATGAGCATTTTAACAGGCACACAAAAAGAGTCTTTCATTTTTTATGGTTTAGCGGATAATAGAGCAGATGGGTCTCCAATATGGTAAGGCCACATCGCCGCCCGTGGGCATCCGCGCCACAATCCGCGCATTGGTT
Organism: Delias oraia; assembly: GCA_018230265.1. Classification (NCBI taxonomy): domain Eukaryota; kingdom Metazoa; phylum Arthropoda; class Insecta; order Lepidoptera; family Pieridae; genus Delias; species Delias oraia. The sequence continues at coordinate 10,479 of DWCF01001236.1, forward strand.
ATATTGCGTGCTTTTGACGCCGCTTAAGTGGCATTTTTTTAAGCAAAATACAGTAGAAGTACCTCTTTAAGTACAACTTCTATTTCACGCTGAGTATTCTGTGAGCCTGTGGTATCAGTTCGGACGAGCCGGCTCAATTAGTGCATTTGTATATGCTTCAGCATTACTCTCCCACGGGTGTAGCACTCCCCGTTTAAGCGGTACAAAAAAGCAGACAACCCAAAAAAGCAGGAACTGTGGCGGGGTTGTCAATGGGCAGTGTTATCTTACGGTACGCACCAGGGCTATTGTCTGCTATACCATAAAAAAATCTTACAAAAGTTGTATATAATTTTATCAGCACTTTTATTCCGTTAAATATGTTGTACAAATAAAATAAAACAACTTGGCACAATAAAACCGATAATCATTTCATATTTGTAAAGAAAAAGTCCCATACATAACTTCAGCCCAAAAAGCATACGTGACTGAGAATGCTGGAAGTTGGCAAAGTTTTAACAGGCGTCCGTCAAATATTCCCAACTCGAGTTGTTGTTCGCCCGAGGACGTTGAGTGTACACTTGAGCTGTTTTTATTAAGCTCATATCATTTCATATAATTTAATATAAATATTTACCTAAACTGTCCTCAAAACGCCCTAAAAAGTAAATATTATCTTTCATCATATAAAAAATGAACGTTTTAGTAATATTTAAGTAAGAATAGCTAAAAAATTGCCTTGCTGGGATTAGAGGTTCAAGGTCGGGTGTCCATGCTAGGCGACTCTTCTACTAGTTTTAAATGTACATAATAAAAAATAAAATAATAAAATTCAAATAAAACCTTCTAAAAAGGCAGACAATGCATCTTTGAATTGGATGTAACTGAAAATCATAAAATCAAATATGCGCCTATTGCCAAAATACATCGAATCTTTTTTTTACGGTATTGTGGACAACGAAGCATATAGGTCTACTTTATAGTAAGAGAACAACCAACGTCCGTGGACAAGCTGCAGCACTATGATTATGTTACCGGTTTCTTACGTCACATTACCGGTATAATTTGAAGTTCCTCCAATTTCCTCACACCCTCAGTGCAGCACTCTACTAGTACCGTTTCTCGCTGAGTATTATTTGAGACCGTGGTATCACTTAGGACGAGCCTGCTCAATATGTGCGTCAGCAATACTCTTCATAACAATCGTTTTTTATCCGACAGGAATATAAACCAAAGATTATAAATATATAAAAATTTATGACGGTCAACAATGAATCCAATATATCAAAACTGAAACACTGAAATGCGATGTAAATACGCCTCTCAAAATGCTTGTTTCCTTACCACAAACTCCGGCCACAGTTTCCTTCCCCTTTGAAATCTTACTGAATAATAAATAAGCAGCAATCGTCACCATGAATCCTGACTCTGGCGAATGTCGACACTCAAGATTTGAATTGCAAATGTCAAAGAAAACACGACAATTAACTTGAGTTGGTCTTTCGTTTTAAGACGTGTGCCGCGTATAGTAATAATAATAAGATATATGCTTCCATATACAGAGAAACTATTCATAATAGTAATAATTTAAATGTAATAAAATTCAAAATACATCATGAATGAGTCTCGTGTCTTGTAAGTCGGATCTACCAGGTTCGAAGCCTGCTCTGAATAAAAAAAATGTTTTATACATAGTTTCATAACTTATATTGTTATAATTGAAAACATTTCTTTGCCATATTAAACATAGAATCTAAAGTAACACCCTGGTATACATTAAAAGCTTTTAGAGAGACGTAATTTTAATGATTTTGATATTATGGAATTAAAATTAAAATAAACTTGTAAGTATGTAATATTAGGAATCGAATATTACGTAAGTGTTGTTATGAGAATTTTCCAAAGAATTTATTAAATTTGACCCATCAGGTACTTAGATATTAATAATTTACAAAATCAATGAATCAATATAATCGTATAGGCAACAACGAAGAAAGTGTTGTCTTATATGATAAGAAAACAACGCCATGGACAATCGCACCACAGTCCTCGCTTTGGTCCGTGACCCGGCAGATTGCAGGGAATGACGATACCTGCCACATACACTATATATTCATAAAATTGCTTTTAAATCATAAAATAAGTAAAAATATTTATATACCAATGAATGCGTTAAAAGGGTTCTGTGTAATGTTCTGTCTATTACACAAAACCCTTTGAACGCGAGATTCGCAAAGCGTTACAATTGTTATGTGTTAATAAAATTGGTGCAAATATTCAATAATGCTAATAAGCAGCCTCAAATGATGTTGGTATTTGACAATATCCGGTTGATTTGTCACCGCATTTAATATTTTAATGTGGCCATATTTGTCATTTGTTTTATTCATTTTGTCAGACACAGTCTTTTATATTAATATCGTATTGTACAATTTATATCTATGTAATATATATTCTGTTATACGCATTTATTACGGGGAATTATGGGGGAATATTCAAAAATCAACGAATCACCTCTATGCATGTCGTTCCAGAACTAAGCGTTTTTAAGGGTTTTGCAGAATTATTACCAAGTATTTCCAAACTAATATAACTTGGGAACCTTCACAAAAAAGGTCGGCAGCTTATCTGTGGCTAGAAGTACCCATGCGTGGAGAACCGATTATCTTAGATGAGCCTATTTCCGTTTATTAACTGGTCGTTTTTAAGACATTTAGAACCAGCCTCCATCAATTTTGAAATCAGTTGCCTGGATACTTGGGGACCCTCAAAAAACTAGCTCTGAAAGGCCGGCAACTCACCCGTACATAGAGGTAGAGGTCCGTGGAATATGTCTATCGGCAGATGACCGCTTATCCTGAAGGATCATTTGCCTCCTAATTTTCATTAAAAAACATCAGTAGACAGTATTTATGTAGATAATTAATATTTCACAGCTAAAGTACAAAGATTAATTTAAATTGACTGAAGCAAATAGAACTTATACGGTGAAAAGCTTTTGGAATCAAGACATAATTTTCTGTTTCAGAAACAACTGGATTTTGTGTTATTTAATTGGATAGAAAATTTGTTAAAGAAAGTGACAAATTTACAAATAGAATTTTTTAATAATATTTTAACTTTATCACACAAACCTTAATGCATGTTCCTTAATGCAACTTCAGAAAGATTTTGAACGTTTTCTCGGATCCTATTGTAAAAATGATCACTGGTAAAACCAGTCTATGCTTATATCGCATGTTACTATTATGAATATCGCGTTTCTTGAAAAAAATCGTTAATATTTTTTCTAACACACATTAACTTAACGTACTGAGATCCTACAGTCAAGACACATTTTTCTTTAAATTTATCTCAAAAAAGAAGCCAGCTTATATGTAAATTGCTCGAATAGTTTTTTTTATTTATTATTTTATTACGATTATTTTCTTACAATATTAGGTATGATTTATTAAATATTACATATTTTTGGTATTAGGTACAAAATATGCATAAACATATCTCATCTCGTATATAAATACGGTTTAACATTTGAAAAGGAAATACCGTGAAATTAATTAACTCACCACGAATGATGTAAATTATCAAATAATTTGAAACCGACTAGTCTATGTAAATTGTTCGGAATACCTCCAATTCTCTTATACTAACTGATATCTGTATATTATATATATTCATATCATATATGCCTCGTAAAATCACTTTAGGATTGGAACTAACGATTTTAAACTTAAGGTTCTTAGGCAGAAAGGTGAAGGTTTAGAGAGCCTCTTGCTAAGTGTTTTAATAGGTCTACCATGAAGCGAGACGTATTGGGTTTGAATCCTCGTCCGTCAATTATAAATTATAATTTAATTTCTAGTTAATTCAATCTCTTGGAAGGCTTGATAGTAGCCGGGCGAGTGTCTTAATAGTGTCGCACATATGGTACAGCCATGCATGCTGAATCATATGCGGACAAATTGAACTGGCTCACTTCAGAGTGATACTTTGAGCTCACAGAATATTCATCGTGAAACAGTAATTGTACTGTGTTTCGCAGAATGAGTGAGGATATCGTAGACTCTTAAATATGCCGCTTAATGGGCGTAAAAAGCCAGCAACACGATCATGCGCGGATTATGGCGCGGTTATCCAAAGGTGGCGGTGTTCTCTTACCATATAGGAGGACCATCTGCTCCGTTGTCCGCTATACCATAAAGATAATAATAAAATGAGTAAATACAAAGAATATATTGAAGTTAAAAATGAGTATCGCTCGGCTGTATGCCCCGTCATAAGTGGCTCAGCGCCGATTTTCAGCGTTTCCCAAAAACCGATCCTATACTTATTAGTTAAATAAACAGGATTATTAAAGTGCTTATGACAGTCATTCTACGACATACAACTATAGGAATTCTATAGAACACAAAACAATTATTCAGTCGTGAATCTTCTAACATTCGGAATAAATTATTCCGTACAAAGCAAATCAGAGGGAATTCGGGCCTATTCTGTATTAAGATAACATCAGAATTTTGAATTTCCAAGTAAGAAAAGCTTAAATAAACCGATTCAATCATTACATATTATAAATTATATGAGGGACATTTTTTTGGAGTTATTTTATGGAAATCTATTCAACATTGATACATTAACATCTTATATCTCAATGAAACTTTATAATCAAAAGAAAATAATAAAATAACTATTATAATATAATAAATGCACTATTTTGGTTGAATCGTCCGAAGTAATACCACGGGCCCACAGAATAATCAGCATGAAACTCACCTGTACTGTGTTTTGCAGAGTGAGGATATCGGAGGCTCTTAAAAATGCCGCTTAAGCCGCATAACAGCCGGCAACATAACCAATGCGCGGATTGTAGCGTGATTCTCCATGGGATGCGGTGTTCTCTAGCCATATAGGAAACTCACTTGCTCTGATGTCCGCTATACCATAAAAATAAAAACTTGTGCGGATTTTTTTAATGATCACCAATAACCTCACTCACTCAGCGAAACACAGTAGAAGCAACGTTTCAAATACAGCTACCAGTTCACGCTGAGTTTTTTGTGAGCTGTCCCAGTTAGTGCATCCGATTCATCATCATGACTCTTCCACGGGTTCACTACGAATATCGATAATACGATCAGACAAGCGTAGATATACATGGCTATTTGACCGTTAGCTGTGGTTTTGAATTACACTTACTGTAAGGTAAACCAGTGCCGACTAACTCGCTATTTATGACCACCGGAAACGGACGAACCGCATATGAGAACTGATTTTCACTAATATTTGCCTAATTACATATAGTACTTAATAGAACGTGAAATATTTGGTATTCAATTTGAAATGCATATAGGCATATTTCTTGATATTTACATAAATGGAATTCGATGTAATTAAAAAAAATAGGTTGAAATTCATATAGGCAAGATTTTTTTTAAATATAAGTCTGAGGCACACGAGCATGGCCATCGCCCATGGACAGTCCTAGCTGAAACGCAAGGTCATAGGTACGTTGCCCTTCCAACAGTATCAAAACTATAAATATGTTTATATAAGTTATAAATAGGTTTCACACCCGGTTCGAACCCGTTACCTATGACATCATGGTAGTAAACATCAGCGATTCCCAACCTTTGTCAGCCACGGACCTCTCAAGGATACTAGCACAGTTTACACGGATCCCTTATTTAAATAAACAGCAAAAAAAATCGGATTATGTATTTATTTTTATTATTATTATATATAGCCCAGAGATAAACCGAGGACCTCAATAAATACACTCGCGTACCTCTGCAGTCCGTGGACCACAGGTTAAGAAAAACTGGTTTACGTAACTGCTTCGGAAGCGGAGATACTATCCATAAAAATCATTTCAATCAACTAAAACGTGTTGAAAACCTACACCAATAAATGAATAGCCACTATTTCAATGCAGAGAAAAGATTTATCTAACCAAAACCATGGCCTGATCAATTGAACGGATCGCCCACAATTAGTGAACTCTTTCACTGGCCCCTCGTTACATTCACTTCGCTTGAAATTCGTATGGAAACATTTGAAATATTACTACAGAAATTATATCTAGCGGCTTCAATCAATTTCATTAACATAAATTGGCTAGTAGTTCACACTGACCTCATACGATTTTTAAATATCAGAAATTATAAATTAAATACACACAAGCCTTCTTGCTAGGTCAATTGTTTGGTAATTTTTACATCTTCGGTTACATAGTTTTGTTTGGCGATGATGTTCTCTTACAATATAGGCGACCTTCCTGCTCTGTTATCCGCTATAACATTAAAATATATAATATACTCTGGTTTTTGTAAAGGTAAGTTTAAATAAAAGTTATTTTTTTTATTCTATAGCGGACGATGGAACAGGTGGGTCTCTTATATGGTAAGAGAACACCGCCGCTCATGAACAACCGCACCGCAATCCGTGCATTGGTGGTGTTGCCTTTTAGGCCGCTTAAGCGGCACTTTTTAGGGCCTCAGACGTCCTCACCAGTCAACAAAAGACACTAGAATTACCGTTTCACGCTGAGTTATCGCAGTATATATAGTTAAAATATCTCCAGCTATTGAAGATACATTTCTCTACTGATCATTGTTTATCAACTCAAACACACGGACGTTAACGTCATTAAAGTTTCCCTGTAAGATACTATGTCATCTCATATATCCGCTATTAAAACTTGTGTAATTTTTCTGTCACAAACTTTTAACGACACACCGGCACGATCCCGTTTAATAACCCACTAAGTTTCGCGTAGTTTAATCCAACTTGCATTCGGACATAAATATGACTTACAAAACGCCGTGTATCTTAATAACTGAATTTTAATACTGCCATAAAAACATGAATTCTATTTGCTACCCTCAGCATCTTCTATTGCATTTCTCACGGAAAATATAAGTTGTTACAGCTTCCATCTTTGAATATCAAGGCAAATTTCTCATTCCATAAGTAAGCGATTTTAAGGCATTTTGTGCTGCGAGCCACCAGTTTGTGAAAACATCTGTCTGCGTAGGTATTCCCAAACTAATAAAACATGGGAATCTTCAAGGTTTTATTAATGGTCTCCATATTGGCCAGCATGACCTTACCCTTGGCGACGAGAATTCTCCTTAGGGAACTTAAAAAAATAGCGTACATATTCCTTAAAGGCCGGCAACGCACCTGCGACTCGTTTGGCACCGTTTTTACAAAAGTTCTTCAAATTTCTAAAAATTTCTTCCAATACGTTCTTTCAATAACCAAATTATAGTATTACTTAATAAACTTCTTAGATTTTCATGCATATATATGAAAAAAATCAATACAGCGTTCACTGTTTTGGCAAAAATACGAGACCCGAAAACATCCCTTATACTCGTGAACCATACATTACACTCACACAATACAATTTATTTCATTAAACCAACCCTCGTTTTCGCGTCACTGCCTGCCTTTCACGATAGCGAATTTGACACTGTACCCTACGTTACACTGTATAGAAATGAGTGGATAGAAATCATTGCTGCTAAATTTATATTTATAGATTTTTTAGAGCAAACAGAGGTTGGTCCGAGGTGAGAGATAATCACTGGTTACTACTAGTTACGCGGCGAAAACCAATTGTTGGTTGAGTAATTTATTTTGAAATTATTTAAATGTTTTTTCTTAATAAGAAGGTACTTCACTGTACTATAAATTATAAATAAAATGTTTCTTTGTATATTAAATCTTAATTTGAATTTTGTAGCGATTGGCGCTGTCCTCTTACTATACAGAAGATTCGCCTGCTCCGTTTTCCGCCATACCATAAAAAATTAATCTCATAAATGTCATAAAAGGTAAAAAATCTTATATATTTTATTATTCCTATGTGAAAATTAAATGTTTTTTCAATATAGAGTCATTCAATATGTTTCTTATAACTTATAATATATTTAAATTTTGTCTATATTATGCCCTTAGTTTCATTTAGATTTTTCAACGGAAATACGTTGCATAAACATTCGTTAAATTATAATCTTATAAGTTTATTGTATTTACGCTAAACTTATCTTTCAAACCACAACTTAACATTACATTGTCATGTCAAAGAATTAATGACCCATTTTGAATATATATCAATTGAAAATATATTCGTTAGGGTCAAAACGTATTGTATTGAGGAGAATTCGGGTCCATTCGAGCCAAAACCTTACAGAGTCAGAAACATGTTCGCATGAATATTTTGGGAACGCACCTTGTTACATATGCAAAAAAAAATATTAACAAAAAAAATTTTACTTACATTAATTTTCATATTAATATTCTAAGGACTTGTTTGGATTACCATCAGCTAAATTTTATCTTCCAGGATCGAGGCAGAATATCTTTCATCCATATCACTCCAATATTTGCTGTTCCATAACTGAGAATTTTTCAAGGCATTTTGTGGCCCGCACACCGCTCTGTGGAATCAGATGCTAGCAGAGGTATTTCACTACTAAAACGGCTTTGGCACCTTAAAAAACCGAACTTGCCTATCCCATAGGGTTCAGCATCGAATCCGTGCCCCTGAAGAAGCTAAAGATGTCTAATAAGACTGGCCCGCTTACACAACTTGAGACTTCTGATCGTTTACCAGGTTGCATTTTTATAGGTTTTATTTTTCTTACGTCAAATTAAATATTAAGGGGAAGTAATGTACATACCTAACTACAGTGCAAAATTTTCAGAGACAGAAATCAAGATTATTGTCACACCCAGAACTTAGTTTTAAATAAGTGCCATGTTTATCTGAGGTCTCTATAACTTACACAATACAATTATTTATAACAAAAAAGTTACATGTTATTACATTTTTTATTATTACATAAATTATTTACATTAATCATATATATTTATTTGTTCTACATAATTGGGAGTTTTAACTACGCTATACATCTCTAGCAACAGCCACCGATACACTCTGTACTTAAATATTGATTAAATGGTAATTAAAATTTAGATTACCGGTAAACTCAGAGTGGGACGTCCCGCCACGCGATGGAAAGACGATCTAATGAAGGTCGCGGGCAACCACTGGATCCAGACCGCTCAAGATCGCAATAGGTGCGAGTCTGGTGGAAGCCTATGTCCAGCAGAGGACTTTCAGCTATAAGCCAGATATTATATAAATATAATTTTTCTGCTGTTTCTAATAATAAATGTAATATTATTAAAATTGGTTAGAGATAGTTCCCCCTTGAACTTGCAAATAAATTACCGCTTAATTTACAATAAAATCCACAATGTATGCTAGAGAAATAATTGTCCCAATTGTATTGGTGTTCATTCGAAGTACAATGCGTGTAATGGACCGGAAACTGTTCACGCGACCTCACAACTATATCAAACCAATGCTTTGGTATACATATTATGGGGAATTATTATCAATATATATATATATATATATTGTAAATTGTAAATATATATATATATATTTACATATATATATTTACGAGTAGGAATAAAAAGGTTAAGTTCACCTCCCGTATTACCGTTAAAAAATAATGAAAGACTATTGATGTATATGTGTTTATAAAATCAAATATGATTTATGAATTAGGTTAGTAATGAAAATACAAATTTGTTTACTTTATCAGTGAAATTGTAGGAATTTTCCTTTTCCCTGATTTTCTATATAAACTGTCATGATATTTTCTGAATTGGAATTTGATATTTTTGCTCGGAGATATTATATTAATTAATTTAGGTTGTATATATTATGTAAACGAAACCATTGGTCATTGTAAATAAGTGATCATACAAAGATATTTCAAAATTAGTTAGACATATAATTAATTATTTAATAAAAAGTGTCCCAAAAGTGAAACAAGATTTGAATTAGTTTTTTTAGGGTTGCCAAAAATGTGGCATTATTTTTAGGGTACTCTCTCTCTCTCTTAAAAATAATCTAATGGCTTCAAGTTATATTCTATAACAGTATTCACAAATTGTTCAGTAAATTATGGCAAACATAATACATTTATTTATTTAATAATTTAATAATTGAAGCATCTCGTTACCGAGTTTCATATCTGGTCTAAATAAAATGTATGATTTATTCGTTCCTTGGAAGGACTTTACACTGGCCGGGCGAGTTTAAACATTGTCTAATACATGCAAGAGCTAAATGCTAAACCATTTTCTGACGCACTAACTGACCCAGCTGAGAATTTATATCACGAGCTCACATGATACCAGTGTGAACCCATACTTTTGCTGTAATTTAATGAGTAAAAAAAATGTTCCGCTTGAGGCTTAAAAATCCGGCGATACAATCAAAGTCATAATGTGACCCGGTTTCCCATGACCACTTACCATATAAAAAACTCGTCTGCTCCGGTACCCGTTATACAATAAAAAAATTCGTCATTACCTTAGTAAATACGTATGAAAAGGGCTAAATCCAAGAACTAAAACTAGGGAACGGTGCCGGCTTTTTAAATATAGATTTCAGTGGTAGTAGTAGTAGTCTTTTCTTATACCATAACTTCAATTTGTTCCCTAATGTAGGATGATACGAAAAGCCTTACGCTTTGTTATGTGTTGACAAACATCAAGGAAATTTCATACCTCTTCGTTCATAGAGATAACATGCAATGTGCAAAAGATAAACATGGTAAATCCTATAAAAAGATTAAGTTTTAGTTCCAAAACAAATCTAAAAAGGGCATATTTTACGATCCAATGCGTAAGATTTTAACAAGATTCCAAGAAAATATCCTCATATTACATATAGAGAAACTGAAATGGAATATTAAATAAGTTTCTTTATTTTAAATTTTTAATTATTTATTTTATTATATTTAAAATAAAATGACTAACTAACAATACGCTGTTTTATGAATGACAAATAGATCTCTAAACCTCAGTATGTTGAAAACTAATTAATGATCCTAATAAATTATTGTTAGTAATTTAATATTAAAATTAAAAACACTTATGTGTTTAGATTTTTTTTAATTTTATCAAGCAACGAACAAAACACTTGTGTGTTTTACTAAGATTTTTAACAATTTTTTTCAGTATCCTGAAAACTATTCATTCAAAAATCTAAAGAAAGATCTTGGATGGAAAAATGGAACAAAGGAATTTTTTTTCGTCGAATTTATAACTACATTTTTTGCCAGTTTTTCTACAAATTCGTAATTAAAAAAGGGTAGTAAATTTGTGATGGGATGTTTTATTATATCCGAAAAAACGAAGATACTGAGCTACAATAAAGCAAAAAACGCCAAAACTGTCACTGTAGTACTAATTAAAATCAGGATGCAAAACTGTCTTCTTTAAAGGTTTAATTTCCGTAAAGATAAATCAAATGATTGGAAACAAAAGGGAAACTATTGGCTAGATCGAAGTGCGACTGGCATTTCGCAAATTGGACAGCAATTGAGTATAGTCACTTCACTCTCTCATTACCAGGATGAAAGGGAGCGAGGATCATTTTCAGCGGCATCTAGCGGCCGGTGCAGTTGACGTGGAGGAAATTGCAGGCTTTCACGGCAGAAACAATGTTCAAGCGAATAGGCTCTTGTTGTAACGGTACTGAAATATTTCAAATTGCGCTTTTCTTCATCCCTGACTGACGTCAGTGTCTATGTTTTTCTCGTATAGTGTATAAAGGCTATTTTTTTCAAGTCATTTGTACAAACTAGTTTTGTCTTCTTATACACTACACTCAAACAAGTTAAAATATATAAATGGAACATAGTTTTTTTCCAACATGCACATTATTACTAAGTTATGTAGAACCAAGAGATATATTATGAAATAATAATAATTATTAATAACTATAAACTTTATTATATCTGTCACTGATATATTTTTGGTTAATAAGAGAAATAATTTGTAAATCAAACACTTAGAATGTATTTATATTTTTTTTGATAAAAACGGAGTCTAGCTGAAGGCTCACATAGGGAAAGCGGTCTTCCAATCCCCAGTTTTTGCTGGTTTTCAGAAAGGCTCTTTGAATATCTCCAAATCTAATTGGTACCGGAAATCGCAGAGTAGGACATCCCGCCACGTGATAGAAAGACGATCTCACAAAGGTCGCGGGCAACCGCTGGATCCAGATCGCTCAAGATCGTAATAACTGGGCGTCTTTGGGGGAGGCCTATGTCCAGCAGTGGATTTGATAGGCTGATGATGATGAATCTAATTGGTATTGAAAGAAAATGAAATAGAACCTACTGCTTCTTCAATTTTGATTTATCAAAGAAAATATTCCTATCATCCTTCTCTCAGTTTGATAAAAAGGTGTAATAAAGTAAGCTTAATTACAATGAAGTTGTCCGCAGAAACTGGCTGGCTTCTGTCCAAACAGGTAGGAGAGTAACTACTTGATACTATTGTGCTTATAAATAACAGCTTGGTTGAGCGAATTTTGAATTTCTATCCTATATATATATATAAACCTAAAAATACACTAAAAAATTATAATATTCCCGCAATGCATCTCCGGCCCTGCAATTCCTAGTGTCCATGGGCGTAAGACAGTTTATCCTAGCCAAGCGTCTTGCTCGTTTGCCTTCCTGTTTTAATAAAAAAATACAACCTTCATTTTCATAATTCTATAATCAATTATTGGAAATTTTGATTTTAACTTTAAAATTTTGGATTTTAGAAATTCCTTTGCTGTTGGTTACACAGAGGAAATTTACAAACATTTTCACAAAACCTTGTCAAAGTTTTCATTTGTAGCCGTATATTATCTAGAAAGATAATCTTTTATTTATTTAAACATGATGTTGGCAGTTAAATGAAAAATTGCGTCTCAAAGATTAGAGCAATAAAACACGACGGGACGGTCTTTTCTTTATTCCCCCGAAATCTGGATTAAGGAAAACATGTTTGAAATTTTGTTTTTTTCCCAATTTCCACATAAATCATCTTGTCCAATTTAAAAGAAGTAATTTCTCGCTTCCCAAATTCAGCTTACCTTTTGAAAAAGACTTTTTTGATGAATTCGTATGGGTTTAATCGAATTATCTCAACTTTAACCGAGGCTTATGAGATACTTCTTAAACTTCTTTTACAAGATCTTACGGAGTTTTAATAACTAAATCTCATATAATTTTACTTTTCTTTATATTTTATTATATATACAAGAACAATGCAGATAAGTTCTTTAGTAAGAAATCACCCCAGACAAGGCCGCCACAATCGGCATTTTGGTTGTGTTGTCAGCTTTTTACGACGTTTAAACTGTAAAACTTAATTTGTCTGCGGTATCTACACTTTCACAGCAAATTATTAGTACTATTTCACGCTGGTGAAACACGTGAAAACGGTAACACGGAATAACACTTGAAACGGTTCTTGTACTGTGTTTCGCAGAGTGAGTGGGGATATCGGAGGCCCTTACAAGTGCTGCTCTAGCGGAGTAAAAATGCTGGCAAAACGACCAATGTGACTGTTGTTATTTAAGGGTGGGTGTGTTCTCTTACTATATAGGAGATCCACCTGGTCCGTTCTTCGCTAAAGAATAAATAAAAATAAAGTAAAATAATGTCTTAAATAATCTGTCATCCTCTCTCTTGTGTGCTTTTGTCGTTGAAAAAACGAGACAGAACATTTTAAAGACTGTGATTTAACAACACTAATTCTTATACCCGTGCGGACAGTCGTAACTTGTCTGTAGTACCTTGGTATTTCATTATTCGTGTAATATAGGAAATTGCGGGGGTCAGAAGCATTGGATAGTAGCCAGAACAAAAGTAGACCAAATTCTATAGAACCTTAAAGATGTTAGTGTATATAGTAAGATATGGGAATTAAAATTACAACGGATTGTCTAAGATGGTCTTAATTTATAATGGTTATATTAATAGATTGATTGGTTCTAAGTAATATTTGGTAACCTCAATTTAATATTTTTTATTATGTATAGTGGACAACAAATCAGGTAAATCAACTAGCTGGTAAGAGAACACCTCCGCAACATAAACAAACGCGCTACAATCCACGCATTGGTTGTATTGCCGGCTTTTTACGCAGCTACAACGGCATTTTTAAAAACGGCATCTAATATCCAAACTCACTCAGCGAAACACAGTACAAGTTCTGTTTCCCGCTGTTTTTGGAGTACTGAATTTCTAATTCGAGAAACTTAACCAATCAGGTACACTGAACAGTGTACCTGAGTGTGTTACTATTGAGCTATGGAGGAAAATATTTTATATGAAAACATAGACACTAGACAGGCAAAAAAGGTAATTTCTTCTCAAATGGATTTTAAAGTGCCTTCTTTGTGGCTTTCCATACATTTAATAGTTTATTTCGCCTTTATACCGGTACTATAATAGCGAAGAAATATTTCCAGAGTTAATTTTAGTATTACTTTCATTTGCTTTGTATTGAAATGTTTTATATTTTTCTATTAATTTTAGAGCGGTTTTCTCCTCAGTGCCGTATATTATTAAAACTATAATACATTTTAAAGAAATGGTATTATTATATTAAGATTTTTATATTATATATAAATAATCATATAATTGCCAAGCAAGGTAAAATAAATATCAAATAAATTTATATTGTATATAAAGATGAGTCGTTCAAGAAAGGTAAATTCTTGATATTATTGCATGGGTTTTATGTTGCATAGTGAGCAGGCGGATTCCCATTATGGTAGGAGGGGAATGGACAACAGCACCATAATCCCTGCTTATATTCTGTTGCCTGCTTTTACGCCGCTTTAACGGTATAATTGCAATTCTATAAAAAATAAATATTATACGTACCCTTAAACTTCTCACAACACAGCAAACTTTTTTCTTAAGCAAAAATAATTTGATTGATAAACTAAAGTTATCCCATTAATGGTAGAACTATTTCAATCATATTTATAGTGGTTTCTAATTATGATTTGTTCCAAAGAATTCATACAAAAGAAAAGCCTAAAACAAAAGTTATTCAGTGCTCTCGACTTCAAGCACCAAGAGAGCTTTCCTCTCAAGAGTTTAGTTCGAGATCGCAATATCGACATTCAAGATGTACGAACAATACTAATATTTTATTTGCACTGGTTCTATTGGAATTCTTTGAGATTTATGAGTATTTTTCTGTTAGACTACAGAAATTTATCAGCTGACTGTGATGGTCAAGGGTTTATCTCATCTGAATTAGTATTATCTTAATTATTATTTTAAGCTATCAGTATCTTCTATCGCATTTTCTGAGGAGCTATTTAAATAATACCTGCAGCTGAATTTCATCACCGAAATACAAGGTAGAATACTAAATTTCAACCGTATCACCTCACGGTTTGTCGTTCTAAAACTAAGCGTTTTTAAGGCACTTTGTGCCGCGCACCACCACTGTATGTAATTTGTTTTTAAAGTTTCCAAACCAATTTGACTTGGGGACCTTCACAAAAACAGCGTACTTATCCGATAAAGGCCGGCAACACATCCGCGCTTCTACGAAAGCTAGGTGATTCCATGGGCAGTATTGGGGTATCCATAGCACGTTTTCTGTCGTTTTCATAAAAAATGATAAGTCTATCGTTTGATTATTTACATTATTATCAATAAATGAAAATATTTAAACGAAAATTTTAATCGTTTTTTGAAATTGCATCGATTAAGCGGATAAAAGCCGGTAACACAGCTAAATCACGTATTGAGGCACGGTGATCTCGTATAGAAGGGACTTCCTACTCCGTGCCCCGTTATACCATATTAAAGATTACATTTATAAAGATCTATAGTCTAAGTCTCAGAAGGAAAGAAAGGGAAGAAAGGTTCTCGAGTGGCGACCGCGTACCGAAAAACGCAGATTGGGACGTCCCGCCATGCGATAGAAAAACGATCTCACGAAGGTCGCGGGCAACCGCTGGATCCAGATCGCTCAAGATCATAACGGATGTACCTTTGGGTCTTTGGGGGAGGCCTATGTCCAGCAGTGGGCTTGAATAGGCTGATGATGATGATGATAGTCTAAGTCTATGTATATAAGATCTTTAAGTTGATTTCAAGTTACTCTTTAGTTTCTTAATATGAATTCACATCAAGCTTTTTCTTTTAGCGTCTTTAGTAGCGCTGTCAATTACCTTCGGGTATGGACAGTAAAAAACGTTAAGTGCAAAACAAAAGCCTTCAAAAAGTCTTTGTTTGCCATCGGTGACTGTTGCAGTAATTACAGGCTTCATTTTAAACACGTCACAATGGACTTAAACACCTTTTAGAAAAATGGGACGCAGTTTTTATGCTTTTATTTTCAATATACGACCCGTGCTTTTGTTGCGTCTGGAAAAATAAGACGCTTAAATTCGTAATATGCTCGGCTGAACGTGATTTATGTTAAACGGACCATGTCCACAACTGCGGTTGAGATTTTACTAATGTTTTTAGGTTTTGTACAAATTATATATTATTTTTATAGAACCGGAAGCAAACGAACAGTGAGCACATCTAGGATAAGTGGTCCTTACACATGGAGTACAGCTAGTTTTTACGGCATTTGTGCTTTAAAAACGGATCACCATTCTGTGGAATAAGCTTTCTGCAGAGGTCATTCCTAACCAACTTGACTTGAGGATCTTAAAAAAAGATATCCCTTAAAGGCCGGCAATGCATCCACGGCCCAGTTGGAGCTGTGCTGTCCATGGGCGGAGGACAGCTTATCCTAGGTGTGCCTGCCTCGTTTGCCTTGATTTTAATTTTGATATAGCATTTAAATATTTTTGTAATTTAAGACTAGTTTCTGATATAACTTAGAAGTATATCTACATACTATAATACTGCCTATATACTACATACTATATTTATTATATCTTACAATATATTTTTAATAATTAATAGTTATAGACAGGTCAATACTCAATACCTATATTGTACTAATGAACTGAATTTCGTACCAAATTCTATCCGTCGCTACGTTTCAATCAATGTTCTTCATTAATCACATGTCACAATGTAATAAGTGGAGACAGTGTAATAGAGTAATATAATCAATACATTTAAGAAAACAGACATTTGTTTTTCTTGGCCAGTTATTTTTACAAATTATAGATTTGTTTTTGGCATCGTTACATGTGTAAAAGAATACTCTAACTCTAAAAAATGTAGGTCAGAGCAACTTATGGAGATCTGTTTATCCTTTTTTGATTTTATATTTGTATAAATTGCATAGCAGACAACTGAGTACGTGGGTTTCCTATATGTAAGAGAATACCACCGCCCATGGACAACAACGCTACAGTCCGCGCATTGGTTTTATTGCCAGCATTTTTTAAGGGCCTTCGATATCCTCACTAGCTTAGCGAAACATAGTAAAAATACCGATTCAAATACCATTGCACACTGAGTATTCTGTGTGCTTATGGTATCGCTTCGATTGAGCCAGCATAATTAGTGCGTCAGCATATGCTTCAATATGGCTCTCCCACGGGTGAAAATGAAAGTGATCATAATGAATGTCTAGTAATATTAGTAACAAAACACAATGTATGTTAGTGTAATCTTACGATATGTTTATACTTTACTGTGTACTTTAAAAAAAAAATCTGTGTTCTAATATATTTACTTCACAAAGAAACACAAAGCCATATAGAACGTCCTAAAAAAAGGCTATATACTGTTCACAGATACGTCCACAAACAAGAAGAATTGTCAAGAAACTCAGTGTGATTTCATTTTTTATGAAATAAAAGCAGGGAAAGTATTTAATACTAAATGAATTATGTAAGTACAGCGTGTCTTGTAAAGTATATCACAGCCTAAAACTTTACAAAACTATAGGTATGAAGATAGATATAGAGTATGTTCCATTATTTTAAAAAAATAGTGTGTTTACGTTAACATTATGAAGTGGAGCCATTTTGTTTTAAAATTCCAAGCAACGTTATTTGTTTCTTGTATTCCAAATTGAGTGTATGAAGGTGGGTAACTGTTTTTACTTACAAATAAACAAATATTTTAATATATATAATAATTTTTGCAATCTGTGTTATTTCTGGCTATCGAATAAAAAAATTATTGATTTTAGTTAATTACACATCCATTCTCGTTTAAGAGTACCTTGAAGTCAAGGATACTGGCTTCGAAACACGGTCTGAATGATTTATAATTTATTTATTCTTTGGAAGATCTTGACAGTGGTGAGGCGAACAAAACACTGACATATCAGTAGGAGAAGCATCTGACTATACTTTAGTCGGCTAGACTAAACTCAGTACAAGGACACAGAACACCAGCGTAAAAATATTGTACTGTGTTTCACTGAGTGAGGGAAATAAAATTTAGGGAGTTAGAATTTTACGGACCTCCGATATGGAGAGATGAAATTTTTAAGAGGGAGAAAATTTTCTATGTTAGCTGATATTTGTTACATATTAAGAAAATTTAAAACTGTAACCCATGAAATTGCTGCTATTACTTTAGTTATTGACTGTAGTTCGGCTGTAGTAAAAGCAGCTTAGTGCTTCGCCTATTTCAGAATACATGCCCTACTAGTTCCAACATTCTAACAATATTATGGAACTTCACACCACTGGTTTCCAGAGAAATTGATTTCTGTTAGAGTTATGAATAGGGTTAGCAATATAGACCACAAAGGGTAGATTTTAACTTTATTTTTTCTCTCGTATTTTATATCACTTTTGCAATTATTTATTTTAATATTATATGTTGGAGGTCTGAAATTTTGCTTCCATTCGGGGAACTGAAAACATGCACTCAACCACTTTTGATGGGGCATCGGGCGGAGTACTACTGCTTTTATAGCATACCTTTATAATATTTGTAGTTGCTAATTTTTACTGTTTTAGGGGTTTTTTTTATGGTATGGCGGAAAATTGAGCAGGTGGATGGTGGTGTTATATGGTAAGAGAATAACGCCGCTCATGAACGCCACAGTTCGCGCATTGGTTGTGATGCCGGCTTGGAAATAAATAAAACTATCGTTAGTTTATAAAGTATGGCTATTTAACTTATTGAACTTAGTAAAATTAGATTATTTATTGAATAACATAAGAATTAAATTATTTTTAAGTTTTTTAAGTCATTCTATTAAACAGTTTTGAATAAGTAAATATTTAATTAATTAGGAAAGTTTACCATTTTTTGTTATAGGTAACATTTTTAAAAGGGTTTCCATTATAGTAAAATTAATAAAATCTGTAAAATTAGATCTTAAAAGTCTTGAAATAATGTAAATATATTCTGTATGTATTTAGTGTGTATATTTTTAAAAAATTAAATATTATTTCTAGTATTTAATTTGTTTTTATCACTATTTTTATGCTATAATGGGCAACGGAGTAGATGGTAGTAAGAGAACACCGCCGCCCATGAACAACCGCACCACAGTCCGCGGATTGGTTGAGTTGCCGCTTTGCACTCTGCAAAATACAGTACAAATACTATTTCACGCTGTGTATTCTGTGAGCCTGCGTTACCACTTCAGACGTACCGACGCAATTAGTGCGTCTGCATAAGCTTCAGCACGGCTCCCACAGGTGCAACACAATTAAGACACTCGGCCGGCCACTTCTAGAGACCTTCCAGAGATCGAATAAATTATTATAAAAAATTCATGCTACACTTTTAAAACCACTACTCAATAAGGTTTAGAAAGTTTTCCGAAATAATATAAAATAACATATCTATTTAAAAAAATAACAAATCGTGAAAAAAACCTTAATAACTTTTTACAGTTTTTTTGTTCTTTATTTCATATAAGGCAACCCTAAATTTGTGGTTCCGTTGACGGAGTTAGATAGCTCGTAGCTTTCTCATTTTGTACAACACTTGTAATAAATACTGAGGTTTCTGTTTCGTTTGTTCCAAATTAGGCTTGTTCATTCAATGCCTGAGTAATTTTAGCTGTAAATAGAAATATAATAACACAATTGTTCATAATGCTTTGCCATTCATAATATTCACTATGGATATGATTTAAATAAAATATCATAAAAAAGGGCGTAGCACATCTCGCTAAATATCGTCTTGTAGTACTACACACAGTCTAATGCTATGTAATTTACTAAACGAATGCTATGCTCGCTACATCAAAGAGTACGTGTGTGTGGTTTTTATGGTATAGCGGACAACGGAGCAGGTGGATCTCCTATTTGGTAAGAAAACTGCGCCGCCCATAGACTACCGCGCCACAATCCGCGCATTGCTTGCGTTCCCGGCTTTTTACTTCACTTAAGTGACACATTCAAGGACCTCCGATATTCTCACTCACTCCGAGAAATTCAATAGGAGTACTGTTTCATGCTGAGTATTCTGTGAGCCCGTGGCATCACCTCGGACGAGCCATTCCAATTAATGCGTCAGCATATATTTCAGCATGGCTCTCCCACGAATTTAATCTTATATAGTATGTAATAAAAAAAAATATTAAATATAAAAATAATAATTTATACATATAATAAGGCATAACTTTATATATAAAAGTAAAAACAATTGGAATTAATTTAAATACATATATGTATATATTTTAGTCAAATTAATTATACAAAATAAACTATCTAACATAACACTATCATCAAATCGTATTTGTTTGAAATAATTCTACCAGAAGCAATTGCTTTAGCACACACCATTAAACCAGAGACATATAAAGCTACTTAAATCCTACTTTTGACTTCCTATGTTTATATCAAGTATAAAAATATAACAGCGTATTAAAGTGTTAAGTTTAAAATTGAACGGGATTCTATAAATATATTTCTAAGGTCGTAGACTCTCCACACTTTCAGACTACAGTGGCACGTGACCTGACAACATGATGCGGCAAACAGAGCAAGGATCTGGTAGTATTTTTAATAATAAATTGAATCTGTTCGTATATATTATGGTCTTGTTGGTTATTTTATAACCCGTTTGGTTCTACCGTCCATCTGTACCATGATATGTTTTTATTATTATATAACACACACACGGACAACTGAGCAGATGTACCTCCTATATGGTAAAAAACACCGCCGTCTATAAACCGCGTCTCAGTCCGCGCATCGGTTGTGTTGCCAGCTTTTTACATTTAAGCGACACTTTTAAGGGCCTCCGATATCATCACTCACTCTGCGAAACACAGTACACAGACGCTGAGTATTCTATGAGACCGTGGTTCACTTCGGACGAGCTGGCTCAACTGTTTCGTCATCATATGCTTCAGCATGAATCTCCAACGCGTAAAAAGCCAAATAAATATATAATGAACATTGTAATACAATTTTGTATTTGGATTACAATACTTAATTTAGTTTATCAACCTATTTGTATAAGATATAGTTATTTAATATAATTTGTTATTTCTTTATTTTTATGCCGAACCCAATTATATTACAATATTTTACGGGTTAAACCCTTGTGAGAACCATGCTTATGCATATGCTGACGCACTAATTGGGCCGGCTAGTCTAAAGTAATATCCGGGCTCACAGAATACCAATGTGATATAGTACTTGTACTGTGTTTTGCTGAATGAGTAATAATATCGGAGGCTCTTGAAATTATACTATTATAGTCGTGTAAAAAGCCGCAGGGTGTAAAATGTATGGTTCAGTTATCAATGCACGGCAGCGAGCTGAGAGACCTCTTTACAGAGGAAGCCGCAATACCATAATAAAATTAAGTTATATGTAATAAATGTTATTACTTAAATCATTATTAAAGTTTATATTGATAATAATTATTTAAATCATAATATATATAGATAAATGCTTAATATATGCTATGCTATGCTATATATTAAACTAGTAGACTCGACAGACGCTGTTTTGCCCGCTACACTACCCACCGAGTCTGACTTACATGTTTCTATTAAATATTGTCATGTTTGCACAATACAATTAGAAACTGTAATCTATGTCTTATTCTGATTATACAAAGTTGGACTAAAATACGTTCTGTATTTTCACGTGAAGGAATAAAAGCACAAATATAAGCACAAATAAATATTAAATAAAATAATTATTAAGAACAAATAAGTAAAAAGCAGGAATAATTTCACTGTATTATGGTCACTATAGTTTTGAATTTGATTTACCCTTCGGTCTATGTAACACGTGGTTGGCTATGCTAACACCAAAAATTAAAAAAGTAGAAATAATTAAATTTCACGCTA